>APFE031489819.1:0-11529 GCA_000404065.3 Pinus taeda
TTTGAAATGAATTGCCCCAGCCGCGGCCGTGTCTTGTTGTTGACAGTGGATTTGTGGTGTTAGATGATTGAATGAATTGTGATCGTTGATCCAACACTGATCCAAAACTGAACTGTTAATGAGAAAGCAGGATGGATGCACCGCCAACGAGCCATTCGTTTCATAGCTGACATGTGTTTGGCTCGCACTGCCAACAAAGGCTCTAACTGGACTCGAGATCTGAACCTCCACCTCATGTGCAAAAAAAATCCCATCACGATGATGAAGCAGAAGAAATCCTCCTTCATAACGCTGGTGAGAAAAATGAAATCGGCATCTTTCCATCGAAAATGTTGTAACTTCTCAGGTAGGAGCGGGAGCGGCCGAGGCCTTGAAATGCGAAGTTAGAAGTCTTGAATTCCTGCAACCATCGCAGAACACGTATTCCAGCTCTATTCCTTCAAGGCTTTTTATGGTTTGTTTTATGTATTTTTGATTTTTTAGGGTTTCCGCGGAAGAACAAGCGAGTTTCTGGAGTGGAGAAGATTTTGGTTTATTGAGCTCTTTCAGATTCATGTCATTTTATGGTATCTGTCATTTTTCTTACATTTGTTTTGCCCACAATATCCAGTTTTTATTAAGGAAACCCTTCTTTTTCATCCTGACTCTCTTCCTATGAAAAACGTGGGATTGGGGCTTAAGCTATTTGCAGTGGTTTTGTTTTGTATGACTCTAGCGCTGATCAAGGTGACATACATTGCAATTACCAGTTATTTCGCGTTGAACTGCTGTCTGCCCTATTTAGAAAGTGAGAAGGTTGCATTGTTTGTGGACAACATTCTGCATAGTCCCTCGTTCTGGATATATGCAATAAGGCAAGGATCCAGGGCTTTAGTCGTTGGTGCATTCACTCCCTGCTGAGATTCACTTGAAATAGGGCTAATGTAGGGATTTATTTCGTTGACAAAGTTTTGTATGGTGTTTGTTTTTGTGTGGAATGGTTCAACGCATTGATTAATGGCCCAGATTTGATAAGTGTTTACTGGTTAGACCCTCAGTAATCTGGGGTGTAGAATGGCCAAAAGCTATTTTTGGTCCCTTGTTAGTTTGGCTTGTAGGATTCACGTTAGATTGTTTGGTCCTTAATTAGTAGACAAAGTTTCCATGATGCCAACTTTATTAGGATCTTGTTAATAATAAAAACAAGATATTCCAATGTGTTGGTGCCTTGAGCTGGTCTTTTTTTCTCCAGTTATCTTACGAACGGCCAGCTCAGGATTTGCCCAAGACTTTTAATTTTTTTAAACAATGGGGATTTGAGTTTAGACTTTAGTACTTTTATCAAACGGGGTGGTTCTTGATTTTGTCATGGTTCTTTTGCGTGTTTGGAGTTGCAAGCTCATGTTAAAGCTATTAATCTCAATGTAGGATATGGGTATATATGTAATATTGGGATAGGCTCTCCGATCATCCATTCTATTATTCTATCGCTATGCTCAAATATTGGTAGATGGGGTTATTTATAGAAAAGCAGTTAACCATAACAAGCCCTTTTAATAGAAGCCAAACGCCTTTTTCCAATATTCTATGCCATTCTGAAGCTTGTATTTGTGGGTGAATAGCGAAAACGTTGTTGTTAATATTGTCATTGTTATCAACAAATGGGACATCTCTGATACAAATTCCTTGCATTGTTTTCATAGACTAAGAGAGCTTTTTGAAAGCAACCAAAAGTCTTTCTCAGGTAATCATATTGCAGTATTATTTGATTTTATTTCAGGTTTAGAATCTTTTAATTTGCTTCTCTTTTGATCCGTAATTTATATTGTTGCAGTTCTAAGAAGTCTGGGAAGGGGAAACATCCTGGAAAAGGTGGCAACAGGTTTTGGAAGAATGTGGGTCTTGGCTTCAAGACCCCCAAAGAAGTTATTCAAGGTATGGTGATTAAATTCTGGGCAGATTTGATTATTGCGATATATTTTGTTTGTATATATTATTGTGCATTTAATTGTTGTTTCAATTAAATTACCCATTCGAATGCCAAAATGCTTCCTTGTAACAAAGTTGCACGAGTAAGAAGACACACCAGGTATAGAAATGGTGTAGTTGTTATGAATTCCCAAAATATTGTTTGTTAGTATGGGGATATGGTTGAATGAACTCATAATGGTTGAGATCATATCTGCTCTACTAACAACATATATTGGGAACTCGATGGGACAAAAATGCTTGATTGTGGCAACGAACATAAGCTGCATGCCACCTGCATGCAAGGAAATTACCATGATTCCACCCATAAGACTGAAAATTATCACCGTCTGGAAAGCAGGGATCCTGGTGCCATTTGAAATGTCTTTGTGCTTGCCAATTTAAATATAACTTACTTGATCCATGTGTATTGGACTCTGGAGAAAATTCTAACACTGCCTTTTAGTTGTTTCCCATAAATACATTTGAGGTTGAAATACATTTCAAGTCTTCATATTTAAGACTGAAAATTGACTCCATCATGATACAAGCACAATTAAACCTGTAAACAAGAGCCCTTTATATTTTAGTATAGACTGGAACAGACTTCTCATGCCTAATACGTGCATCAATCACTTACTAGGCTCACACTATGCTGTAGATCTTACATCATGAGAAGAATTAGGAAGGGTATCTCTTCATCCTACAGCAGGGCCTCATGGTCACATGTTGCTTAAAAGACAGAGTAAAGGTTTCTTCATCAGCAAATAAAGGTTCATCATTTCATATCGGTCTCAAAATTGTAGAGTGTGGGAAGGGCTCTGATAAAAAAATATCCCATCGCTGTAGTCTCCTAGGGACTGTTCTAGTTTTGTAGGGAATTCAAGGCCTTGCTATAGGCAACTAGCTCCTATTTGGATCTAGCAATATTGAGGTTTGTTTGAGTCGTATAATTTCTGTGGACTTGCTCAAAATTGAAGAACAACACTTGAATCAGTGCTCAAATTGCCAAATTCTTCCAGAATATGCATGGAATTGGATTAACTGTAGGTGGCTTATACGCATACTTGAAGTCCCAGCCAAGCCTACCACTAGATTGATAAATATTACATATGTGTCATGTCATCTAAAGAAGTTATGTTAAGTATGAGAAGTAGACTTTAAATCAATACTCAGTGGAACTCTCTTCAAAACAATCATTGAATACTTGTAATGTAAGAGCAGTCCAACAGTGGAGAAATTCATCGTCCGTTACATGAATTCCTATTTCAGCAAGTATGAATCTCTTATAGTAGGAGAAGAATTAGGAAGGGTATCCCTTCATCCTACAGCAGGGCCTCATGGTCACACATTGCTTAAAAGACAGAGTAAAGGTTTCTTCATCAGCAAATAAAGGTTCATCATTTCATATCGGTCTCAAAATTGTAGAGTGTGGGAAGGGCACTGATAAAAATATCCTATCATTGTAGTCTCCTACCATTATGCACACCCTCTATATTCTATTTACAATCCCAATCAAATTCTACATATGATATTTTTAATTACAGTGGGAAGAGACAAAATTGTGAAGCTCTCCTTCTTACATGAATGCATGTAATAATGATTTAATGATGGTAGCATCTAATAAGCATCCATGTGAATCCAAACCATTATATACAAATATGCAAACTTTTTCAAGTATATAGCAAAGGTGCATATAGCCAATATAACATTAAGTGCAATCCAATTTGAACCAGAATACAACAACAAAGAGGCTTTGAATGGCCTCTAGAGTCCAAAAATAAAAATAGTATTAATTAAAAAATATTAAATATAGTATATACTCTAGACTCTACAATCTAATCATAGGAGAGAATCATCTGAATTCTCATCATCTACATCTTCAACATGACTATATAGTAACTAACACCTCCTAACAGCAGGAAAAACATTTTCATAACAGTCCAAGAAATTATGAAAATCAACCCTTGAATCACCTCCAAACTAGCCCAGGAAATTCTAAAATAAACCCTACAATCAGGTCCAAATCAGCCCAAGAAACTCAGCTCAAAAACTCTCCAAATCAGCCCAACAAATTCTTCAAAACAACCCTTCAAGAGTTCAAAAAACACTCTAAATCAACCCAAGGATTAACTCAAAAATTCCAAATTCCTCAATGAATTGTATGAGTGAAATGGAGGGTGGGGACCTCTTTAAATATCATTAGCAGGGACCTAGGGTTAGGTTTAGTGTAGTCAATCACCACTTGGAATCCATCATTGGCTTCTCTACTAGTCTCAATACCATCTAACCGACATCATTCTTTAGGATGAATTTGTAGTCCTCTGCCATGGTATCCTACCATACTCTCGCACCTGCTACCACCTCAAAACTAAAAGGCTCTACATTAATAATGGAAGATACCAAGCACCAGAATTAGGAAACTTCTTAGTAGGATGACTAATTTCTCATCTGGCAACTCCGAAGTCTTATTCCATTGAGGATCTTCTGGTAGCAGGCCTAGCAAAACATTCCTTCCTCCTAAAAGGAAGGCTATCTTGAAGACTCCTGTAACTCAAGGCTCTCGCACAAGAAAATCCTGCTTCAATAGCCCTTTCTTTCTCAGCCACAATGGCTCACTAGTGTCTACAAACCCCCTTGACATGACTGTCATTCAGGGATATCCCCATAAATTACATGAAAAGTATGAAGAATGGTTGCCCATGTTCATTCTTATCATCCTATCAATTCTTCATTATTCAATACATATTTGTAGAAATATTCCATAAATTACAATAATAGGAATTCTGTAAAGATTTCCTTGCCAGTTTGTGTCAAAATTTGGAGAGAAGAATAGTTTGAGGGACTACAGAGAAAAAAAGGTGATTCCATTCATTGGGTTGTGCAAGCTGACAGGGAAAAAGGGCGGTGGTGGATTGGGACCATTGTAGTTGTAACTATTATCTGTGAACCTAGGAATTGGATTGCGAGAAGAGAATTATAGCTAGCCACACTAAAAGTTCACTCTTGTGGATTCGTAGCCTCAGCTTGGAGCTGGCTTCTGTTGCAAAGGGAATTGGTGCAGTAGGGAGACTATGGTTTAGTGGAACATCCTTCTTCTATGGCCACTTGGTGGACAATTTCCAGCTAGGTAAATCTTCATGAATGTCTCTGCGAATTGTAAAAGTTCACTCTTGTGGATTCGTAGCCTCAGCTTGAAGCTGGCTTCTGTTGCAAAGGGAATTGGTGCAGTAGGGAGACTATGGTTTAGTGGAACATCCTTTTTCTATGGCCACTTGGTGGACAATTTCCAGCTAGGTAAATCTTCATGAATGTATCTGCGAATTGTGATGAATTAATGTTGTTTATGTTATGGATTTTTATTTTCTGGTTTATTAAGTCTTGTTTGCATGTGTAAGTCCACATACATAATCTATGATGCCATTGTGACTTATTGATTAATTATTCTTTCATAAGTATATATTCTCATGTCTGCTTGTGTTAACTAATTAATAGCAGGACAGTGAGGAATGATATTTGGAGTGAAATCGGTGGTTTCAAGAAGTACTCGATATCCTCAACAAAGCACGGAGTGTATTGGTTACATTATAGATAAATTTCTCTCATTTCTCTGTTTATCTCAATGAGTGGAATCCAGCCAATCAAATAGGGATCTTTACTCTATCTTCATGGATGCTCTAAAAAAGGCTCACTTAAAACGTAACTTTATAAACTCAATTATTTGTCATTATTGTTTACTTACCTAAAATCATGTTTCTAATAATAGTTCTTAAATGTATAATTATTAGTGCTATCGCTCTGAATAGAGGGCATGCTCCTCCATCTGCAATTGTTGATTCTATAATGACAGATAGATTTGTTTACAATCATATCTTCTCTTTAAGAATTAGAAATTATATATCCTATTTGCTCCATGGTCTTGCAGCCTGATTGCTTCATTACCTTTGAAACAGATTGCATATCCTGAATCTCACATTTTATGCAAACTGCTCTATCTTCCCTGTATGAAATACTCTATAAATTAAAATTTGACCAACATAACTATATTGAGTCACTTTGAAGTCATTAAATGTTAGTATTTGCAATGTCTGGTTGCTCAGCATGGCCATTTTGGCAATTTAGAATTACTCTAGTTCATCCATTATCCGTCTTTATGGTGGTCAATATCCATTTCATTTGCAGGTATCTATGAAAAATTTGCAAGTCTCTTTGCCAGTGCAGTCCAGGACATGCAAGTCGGAAATGGTTTGGAGGAAGGTGTTATTCAGGTGATCTAGGAGTTCCCTTTTTTCCCTTCAATATCTGTTCAGAAGGGATAACTTCGATTTCTAAATGCCATGATCCAACGCAAACAAGCCTGATGAAACATGTGAATATTTAGTTTCTAATAAAATATCCCATATTGATTTTACAGCTGCACGTTAAGCTCTATTTGATTTTTGATTGTCAAACCATTGATCCCTATTCTGTTTACAGTGTACACCAATGCATGTGAAAAAGCATTAAATTTGGTCGATTTCTGAGTTGATTGCTACTTTTGTAGCTGCTGCCTATCCATGAAGACATGGCTTTAGAAGAGCATCCTCATAGGCAAAGTTTATAAATTATGTTAGAACCAATGTCATCTCTGGGCCTAAGCCATGTGAAATTCATGACAATGTAGAGATGTCTATGATTTCCTAGGGCTTCTTTATTCTGGGGAAGATGGATTCATTTGGATTCAGAATGAATCCAACATAAATACATTTTTGGGTACTCCTGAATATAAAAAAAAATGATGAAAAAAGCTCATGTTGAAGATATAACATATTGCTAGTAAGAAATTCAGTGCAATGGATTTCATTATATTCAATTTATTACAAAATGCTAGAACTGTTTCCTCAAGACCGTGGAAACTGCCACAGTATTGAATAATACTTCCCTCGTGCTTCCAGAGCATCATTTCATGTAATGATGCTTATACAAAAGCTAAATTAATCTATCACAACTTTATCACTTGCTGTACAACTGGAAGTTGGAAAACCATGGACTAGATAAAATACAAGCCTTCAACCATGACCATCGCTTCCATGATGCGTTTTACAACAAAAAAATATTTGTATAGATAAACATTGTGTGCTTGGCAAAAGACCACATTGTGTGATTGGCTGAGAATTTATGTCTCCCACATTGAGGTTCAGTGCATGGACAATCCTGGTTGGAAGCATAATTGTAGAACAACCTGAAAAAAAAGAGCATCAACGTTAAAATTTTGAAAATTAATCAACACCATCATTATCCTAGCAGACCATAAACTATATGTGACCAAGAACATCAACACGCATATATACACGAGCACACAAGATCAAAATAAACACTTTCACCGAACACACAACTAAAAGATAACAACCGACATTGATTTGGGCAATAGGACAGTTAACACTTTATCACAAGCATAAAAGGACAGAACATCGACAAATCATGAAGAGGGCATGTTCAAAATAACATAACAATCTACTACGCTATCATATACTATTCCATGAAGGAAAAATCAATTGATGAAGTCATGAAAATCCAACGAGTTCAATTGGAAAACATTGTTTGTTCTGCCAAATATGGAGATAATTATCCTGCAAACTGTCTCTTTCATTCTTGCAATTTTCTGTATTGTCTGTAACGAGTTACCTACCATATGGCTGCATTGGAGATTCTATCTTAATAACAATTTTGAATTTTTCTGGAGCATTCCTCTTTTTATTTTGTTCACAATTTGAATTGGATCATGCCTCTGATGCTACGAATGCTTAAAAGTTGCATGAACGTTTCTGAAGTTATGTAAGTCTGTCAAAATCTTGATTTGTATTGATGAGTCATTGGGTTGTTGTATGTGCATCAATATGTATTCTTTCATGCATATATATTCGAGTGAGCTGTGAGATTGATTCATGCTAGCCAAAAGCTGTTCGTTAACTGAACTTTAGAAACTTGTCCCCTCAGATGCTTCAGGACAGTAAATCCTTTTTATTGATCCTGAAATTGCTTTGACACCTATTTATCTGTTGGCCATTCTTTGTTGAGATAGGAAATGCCTCTTTATTGAGTAAATAATTGAGCTAGTTTAGACATGCAAAGTCAGATATATAAACTTCAGTACCAATTTGTGTTCAAAAGCAGGCTTTGTTTGAATAAATTTGGGATTCTATTTTATATGCAACATTATCAAAATTGGCCAGTTGGCACAAACTCAATCCCAACTTCATTGCAACCTTGAATTTATTCTTTTCTTCTGGACAAAGCAGGATCAACATAATGTTTGGTGGGTGGCTTTTCTTGTTTCTTGTCTTGAGTTTCAATATCCGTTGCATGGATGCAACCTGCTATGTATTTTCTATGTGGTCTTGGTAAGGTAGGTTTGTTCTATTGATGTTGCGAGAACTATTGGTCACTCCTCCAATCTTGAGGAGTTGCTATGGGCATAAGCAATATATGCTCCAGTGATGATGGCAGACTCTATTGAATATGAGCACTGTCATCTATAGATAGATGCAGGATGCCTGCTCAGGCACTGTTTATGGCAGACAGTAATCCACATGTTTATTTGTTCTTTTTCTTGAACACTTGCTGTAAAATGTAGTAAAGGTCTGTTAAAAGTGCAGTTGAGTGCCATAATAATAGGAATGGAAAGGTCTGTCATAAAAGCTTTAGGATAGGGAAGGAGGTCATAGAGTATGCCTGGTTGAACTTTTTAACTGAGTTATGCACATCATGTTCTTGCTGAAGCAGGTTATTTCTGCTTGGACTGGACAAGTTTCGTAAAAGTGACTGGCGTAGCATCTCCAGAAATTGCGTTATATCTAGGAATCCTACCCAGGTGGCTAGTCATGCTCAGAAGATGGTCTAATATTCATGATATTACTAGCATGAACGATGGAGACACATCAACACCACAGGGACCTATCACAGATACAACCTTCCTGCCATGGAAGCAAAATGATAAGGATGAATACGCTTAAATTTGAAATGGCAAACCTACAAACTTCCTGAACTGTATTACAATACTCATCTTCGTTGTTTCTAAAAGACAAAGAAAATTATCAAATGAAATTGACATTTTAGTGCACCGTGTACCAATCAGTCAATATTGAATATACATAACTTGTTCATGAAGTTTGAGGTTATTGACCTTAGGTTGACAACTTCTTGATTTCTAAAACTGCACCAGATTTGAAGGAAAATCAAGGCCATTGCCTCCAATTCTATCAATCAATATCTGACACAGAGATATAGTGAATTTCATATCAAACACTCTTTTGTACAGAAGAACATCTTGAACTCTTTCACCTCTAAAACACATGGTCCTTAATGCCCATAATAAACAAGTTTGCCAACATATACAGATCTGTTGACAGAGCAGTGCTGCTTCCTAGATTACACGATAAGGGAACATAAAGAGCACATTTACATGTACAAGTTAGATTCAGTCCCTCGCTTTTAAGTTTTGGGCAATTGCATTCTTCCTATTGATGCATTGTTGGCTGAGAAATGGCATATGCAACTGGCACAACATTCATGGGAGTACCAGGAACTACTGATCTTGGAAAAAGTCCACTTGAAACATAAGGAACATGTCCAGGAGGAATCATGATGGGAGTACCACCAACAGAACTAACAAGCCCAGCAATAGGTTGACCCACAGGAGGTCCATATGCGATCTTTAATAATCTGGTTTAGCGACGTGACCTGTGCAGGAAAAATGCAGAACCTTGTGTACCTCTGTGAGATGTGAAAATTGCAGAATTCACAGTATCTGTGAGCTTTGTCTGGTTGCAAGTTCTGAAGGCGCGCGATGAGGCCTCCGCACGTGGTTGAGGCCTCAGTTTGAATTTCGCCAACCAGATGCAGACGCTCGCGGTGCGACATGACCCTGAATCATCCGGAAGGGAGGATCTGTCAGACAGATACCAGTCGGAGTTAATGCGCAAGGGTGGCGAAGGAATGCAGAGTTGGCGTAAGTGGTGGAGGGTGGTGGAGGGAATTCCCGATTGCCGGAGCCGGAAGTTTTTCCGGGCGGCCCCAGAAACCGGGCAATTCCTCCGCTTAGTTAGACTAAGCCTTTAATTATTTCTTTAGACTACTCCTTTAGTTATTTCTTTAGGAGGTGACATTCGTGTGCTTTAAGCTGTTGACTTGGTGATAATAAATATTGCTATCAAATGATCAATACACCTAACTTTCTCAGCATAACTTTGAATTTATGAAGGTGCCTAAGACAATCTAGTTATATGTGATGGTTGCCAATAGTATTCATGTGAAGATGTTGAAATTTAAGTCACACAAGAGGTTTAATGTGCATGGATTTTAAACTATAGGAGCTGCAAAGAAGGATTCTTGCTGAGTTTTTTGTACTGATCGAATATCAAGGGTTCTAGGCGTTGTGAATCCTTGTCATTATTTTGATACTTATTCCATTTTCTATATCACTGGATGCAACTGTCTAGGCTTATTTTGGGAGCTTATGCGAAGTAAAGTTTACGGGCATTCAAGGGTCAAGGGTCCTTTCAGATTCTTTACTAGGCCACTTTAATACAATAATCTCTTATTCTTGGATGAAAAAAGAAACCATACAAGCAATTTTAGCGAATGCCCAAAAATTTTGAGATGATTGAAAGATGATTGAAAATAATGAAACAGTCATGCCCTGTGATTTTACTATATTTAGCCGATGTGTGTAGATGAGGCATTGTGCAATTAAATCCAGTTAGTATTAGTATGCATGGCCGTGTGAGAGAATCTTACAAAGGGGATGGGGGTTCTGATATCCAAATTTGATGTCTAATAATGTGTTAAATTAAATTATTTCTATAATTACCAAATTACGATGATTGATATAATTGCAATTATTAAAGCACCGAATATGTCTTATAAAGAAATTATTTCATATCGTTGTGTATAAAGAAATTTTTGTGATTGAAATTCTTTACTTTGTATAGATTATTTTAACTCGTGATTAATCAAAGGGCGAATCGTTTTGGATACTTGTGATGGAATCACAATATGATCGTATAGTCATTATATTCTAGGCTATTTTGGTTAGAGGGAATTGTTTTGGTAATTTGTTATCGCATCATGTATATATATTATATATGATAATACTCTTTTATTGACTATTTGCCTCGATACTTAATTATCGACCAGGGAATCATAATAAGTAGAGCTGATGCACTATATGTGCTGACAATAGATAAGTTCTGTTGTCTGCTGCACTATGGTTTAGATAGTGAGTATTACAAACTAACACTTCAGTTTACAAACTGTAATTCATTTTGCCACACAATTAATGAAAAACTGGTAATTTGTTATGGCATCATGTATATATATTATATATGATAGTACTCTTTTATTGAGTGTTTGCCTCGATACTTAATTATCGACCAGAGAATCATAATAAGTAGAAATTTATCTAAATGATAACTTGAGATTCTTATTTCACGCTGCATACGATTTCAGTGTATGTAAATAAAAAATTAATAGATCAATTTAATCTTAATTTTGACGGATTTGATTACCTATTCTTCCCACTCTATGCTATTCTTCCCCACTCTA
>APFE031489824.1:0-10425 GCA_000404065.3 Pinus taeda
GCCTTTTATCTGGACCTTCTGTGAGAGGGGTCTCCCTCTCCCTTTTCCTGCTGGTGTCCTCCTTCTGAGGGGTTTGGAGGACAGAAGAGTCCACCCTAGAGTCCTGTCTAGGAGGCGCCATGCTGGTTGTCTTCTCTTGGGTGGCTGCCTGGCCTTCTCCTTTTTGTGTTCTCTGATCCTGATGATCAGTTTCTTGCTGGTGTTGCTGCTGTTGCCCTTGCTGGCCCTGTTGGCCCTCGATTTCCTGCATCTCTATGTCCTTTCCCTTGCTTTGATCTTGAGCTGAGGTCTGTGCTGCCTTTTGAAATGTTGTAGATGAGGAGGCTGGTGCTGTTATGTGAGAGCTTGCTAGAGCAGGCACCTGAGAAGGACATTCCAAGTCAGCCATTTTTAATAAATGTCTCCTAGCCCTCTCAACTAGCTCTTCTTGAGACACAGGCTCTATCAAGGTGTTTTTTTCCATTTTGGCTGGTTTGCATGTCTTGATACGAGGAGCATGCTATCATGCTCATAGTTGGAGAGTTTGTATTTTAGTCTCCTCTTGGATATAAAGCCATTGGGGTCATATGGTTTCCAAAGGAAGCTGAATGTCAGGCCAAGGCCTTCCAACATCCTATCTGCCTCCTTCCATCCTTCTCTTTTGTTTAAAACCAAATGACCAAGCTGGTTTTTAACTTTGAGTTGTGCCTTCTTGCCCTTCCCTGCAAAGTGGATTTGGTCGGCATTGCCGAATTGTCTGAAGTATTCCAGGGCAAAGAGTCTCATGGGCACAAACCTGGGCAGCCTGAAAGGTCGCAGCTCACATCCATATATTCTAATCACTGTGTGATGCTGATAGAAATACCAGTCTCCTATGCCATAGGCAGTGGATAGTTGCAGTATCCTCTGCATTTCATCAGTGAGTCTTGGAGGAGGTTCTGTCATGAACAGAGACAGGGCCGGATGGATGAACAAATCTATAAACTCACAGTATGTATAGGGTGAATATGCTTGGGCATGGAAGATTGAGCTCCAGTACACCACTGATCTCAGGTTTCCTGCAACATCATTTCTCTTGATCTCAAAAGAGAATTTTTCATGTTGGTGATATAGGATAAGATGATAAATATAAGAGGTATATCTGAACACCCTCTCTCTGGATAAGTGCAGGAACTGCTCATGTATTTTGTCAGAGACGTATGTGGCATAGTCATAGCAGATAGGGGCCTTCCCAGGGGCAAACATTGTCATCATGACTAGCACAGTTTCCTCTATAAACTCCATTGATTTGTACCCCAGAACTGAGCTTATCATATGGGCCAGGTCTAGTCCAAGTTGATTCAGGTATCCATCAAAGATGGGAGGATGCAGCACTTTGTCTGACTTTCTAACAAACAGTTGATTTAGTTTCAGGATCTCTGCCTCTGTAAGTATTTTGGTCCCCTGGTTGATTAAGTCCAGCAGGGATAAAGGAACCAATTTCTTGTGAGTTTTGAATTGAACCATATCCCTGATGGCCTGAGGGGTGGTATAGAATACAACTTCACCCTGGGGATTCATTACAGCTCTCTGTGATGGATCATAACAACTGGCACATAGATAGATGAGGTCAGGGAATTGTCTGACTGGAGGCATTTTAAAGGTTGGCAGAGAAGACTCCCAAATTCCTAGGATATCTGTCCCATCTCTGTGCTTAGCCCTGAACTCATTTAGCAGGTGAATATGAAAGGTGCATCCGTGTCTGGAGTCTTCTGAGATTTGATAATCTAGATCAGCAAGGTCTTGCCAGTCTAGCTCTCTCTGCGGAGCATTTAGAGGAGTGACATTAAGGACTGCAGGGGTATCCATGTCTGATCCAGATAATTTCTGAAATGCCGGGTATGATGCTTAAAACAGTGAAATTGAGGGGAACTGAGCTTGACAGGGTTGGTGCACAGTCAAGGATAACAATGCTGGGCCTTTTGGGAAGGGCTTTCAGCAATGGGGAAGACCTCCCTTGTCAGTTTGGAAGTAATGCAGGAAGTTCACGGTTGCGCGAACAGGGTAGGTTTTTAGCAAAAATTTCAGTCTATCCGAGGTCTCCAACGCTATGCTTCAACTTTAAATGGTCGAATAGGGTCAGATACAGTTGGTTTATCGGTGAAATTTTCAATTTAATGGCTTTTTATGGTGGTTTTCACAAGAAATTTAGGAAAAACCAGTTCGCAGGAGGACGAAGACTCAAATACCTGCTAAGCAATGGCCTGGACTGAAGAAACAGCTGGGTTTGCGTGCTGGACTCTTTGAAAATGGTCGCGGGCTGGCTGGTTAAACGGTCGTCGTGAATCACATGCAGACAGCAGAGCAGTGTTTTTTCTGAAAATAGGAGAAAATTGCGAAAAAACGGCGAAAATATGGCTTTTTGGTTTTATTGGCGCGCTTTTTGGATGACGTCAGCATGACGTCATCATGGGGGACCCGGTTGGATGACATCAGCAGGACGTCATCGGGTGACGTCGCAGTCAACGACAGGTCCACGGGGGCGATGAAACGGCGACCACGTGGGCGAATGACGGACGAGGGGGGCAGAAGTGGTGGTGACGTGCATGGCAGCGGGATGAGGACGTGGGCGGGACAGGTGTCGCAATATCGGAACCGGGCTTGTACAATGAAGGAGTTGTCAGACGTTGCTCCGATGCGATTTGGGAGTGACAAGTGTCCCCGCGTGACGCTCGCCTGACGCAAGCGTCTGACAGATATCGGAAGGTATCTGTCAGACATGTAGGGTCCTCCGATATTCATGTGGGCCGTTGATCTGGAGGCGCGCGATCCAACGGATGTCGGGCGCTCAACTTGCGCGAACTATAACTCCTGCTTTCATTAACTTGCGGACGTCGGGATCGCCCGAAAGCACTGTGCGCCGTCGATCTGAGATAGGTGCCATCTAACGGCTGTTGGGCGGGCAATCTGCACGATCTGTAACTGTGCCTGGGCGGGCAATAAACAATGATTTTTTCTTTGCAAACGTGGCGGCGGGACCCTCCATGCGCTAATTGCTCTTTGAAGGATTTTCAATGGTTTCACTTACCAAAATAATTTGGTCCGCCAACCTTAGGAAAACATGCAATTTGAGAGTTTTCTATAGGGCTTGGGCATAAATCTTTTATGAAGGCCGAGACTATAGGGAATGGGGTCAAATGGCTTTTATGCAACATAAAAGGGTAAATAAGCCCCCGACCTTAGGATAAGGCGGGGGAGGAATAATTTCATAATGTTTCCGCCCTTTGGGTGATTTTTATGGGTTTTAAAGGTTTTTCAAGGTTTTTTCAAGGTTTTCCAAGGAAAAATGGAACTTTTGGGTAGGGAAACTGGTGGAGATGGAGCAAAGGTGGAACATGGGTTCTTGACCTTGACCAGGTGTCAATTCAAGTCCCAGGAAGAGAACATTATGGCTATAGTGCCAAGGAGGGGATATTTATGCATTGTGGGGTTTATACACCATGGTGTTTATAGTAATAGGGATAATGGGGTACAGGGAGCTAAGTAGTAGAGTTAGTTGTTAACATGGAGGGAACATATGAATGAGGGCTAGTTCAACCAAGTTTTCTTTGAAAATAACTTGAAATCAGGAGTAGATCAAAATGAAAAGATTTTTGCACAAGAAATGTGGCTTCTTAAAGCCATAAGAATGTAACAAAAATATAAACTTTTGTGCTCTGTACAGCTTGGGAAAGGGAGTTAGAAATGAGTGATATACAGATGAAAACAAGGGAGTTAGTCATGCTCCAATGTGTTGCTCTTCCTGTAGATGTTTCAGCAACTTTGATTTTGAAAGAGACACTACTTCGGCAACCTCATTTACCTACCCAACTAGTTCTCTAACATTTTTTGTTTCTTCTTGGAGGGTGCACTTGGACTTGCAAACCCTTTTGAATGCCTTTTTCTTTTCATTGGCTTTTTGCTTTCCTTTCCTATCTAATACAACCCTTATTCCTTCCAAGGTCCCAGATTAAGCAGTTGGGAACCTAAGCTTCTCTACCTAGCTACTGATCTGCCAAGATTAAACAGTTTGGACAGATTTCATTCTCTATTCTACAACAAAAATTGAAAACATGGCATGATCCAGTTTAGACTGTTGGGTCATCCATAAACTTTTGTTAACATGCAGGCCTAGATGTACCTTTTCTTTCTTTTGCAAATATGGAACCTTTGTGGCAGCAAAATGGAGCATATTTGGCACTTACATTTGCCAATCATGAAATATGAAACCTATTGGTATAGGTATCCAACATTACAATAAAAAGGAAGCATGTGTCGATGAAGTCAAGGGTAAAAACCAACTCCATAAATTCGCTGCCAAAGAAGGCCTTAAGGTAACCTTGAGTCCTCTATCATTGGTTTTTCATACTATATCTAAGATTTAATTGTTGTATAAGTGGAACCTATGATCAAAGAGAATTAATTAAACTCAACTGCAAAGCTTATCTGCAATACTTGGATAACTATAATACTTTGGGATTTTCTTAGTAACAACTAATTTTTCATTGGTTCATCATTTTTTGTGATCATAAAAAACCTCCTAGCTACAAATAAGGAAAGTCGTTAATTTTATAAAAGGTTTCTTTTTCTTGAGCATCAAATTGTTAAAGATTAATGAAATCATATGTAATGAGTGATTTGAATTTTCTTTTATGCTTGGTGTTAGTTTAACACCATTTTAATAAATCTGATATGAATTATTTTTGTGGACTATTCATATCACTTGTTTCATTTTTTTTTTAGGTCCCTTTTTTATACTAGAGCCACCTTAGCAACTCTCCTCACTTCTTTAGTACCTCACCTTGTTTGCATCAGGACATGCAAAACCTCAGGCATGGAGGAGTGGTTGTTGGGATCTTTTCAACATCTTCATTTCATTCTCTTGAGCTTCCTTTAGCATATCAGATTCTCACTCATAAACTATGGCTCTTCTAGATCATTCTAGACTCTCATCCTTACATTGTTTTATCTTCAGCTTCATACAACTTCCATTGCAACCTATAGTACAAATCAAAGGCCAAAATGTATACTTGATATAAAACATGTTTAAAGGCTCTTTATCTCATTAAAATTGAAGGAATATTGATCATTAACCACCTCCTATTTATTCAACTTTCTTAAACCACCATTTCCAAATCCATTAATGCATATTCTAGTTTCCAAGTCCATATTTATCTAGCCATTATCTTCATTGTGAACTTATATCATCCATCATTCCTTCCTAGTCCATATTGTGTTTGCATGAGAGCATGAAAAGTCTTAGGCATGGGGGGGTGTTGGGCCCTAGATATGGTATTGTATTGACTATCCAAACCTTTCATTTACAAGCCATATTCGTACATTTATAACATATTATGTAACTATTATATTACCAATTTTCACTAAATGCATTCATTTTACCTTGTGGTTAATTATTAATGATTTCTTGTATTTTTAATGACTAAATGAGTTTTTTATATGGTTTTATCAATGACAATTTACTAATGTTGTTATGTGGACAAGGAGCATGTTCCACTATGAAAATTTATATCTATGTATCAGATCACTAGGTCGGTACTTAATTCTGCATTTGCCCGAATGGAGAGAAACAATTCAAAATTATAAAATATGTTTTTCTTTTCTCTAGTGATGCAGGGCTGACCTACAATACCTATCACCTGATGCAAGCCAAGCCTGCAATACCCAGGATCTCCCTAAACTTCTGCTTTATTAATTCTTATTTGCAATCAATTCACTATTCACAGCAGCCAAAAATTACAATGCGCAATTTCATTTCCAATTTCCATGCTTTCATATTAACCAATATCATTCGATCCAAGGTTCAACCTTATACAGGCACCTTTTAAAATCAGAGTTTATTTCACAATCTCATTTCAACCAAACAAACACCCTATGTATCATGACTGAGTCTGGCAATGCATTACGGCTTTATGCAACTCCATCCTATCTTACCCATATGAATCAATCTCGGGATTGCGCCATCAGAGAAATGTAATTCAAAATATTTTACTTCACTTACCCAGCGCAGGAGCTTCCTCTAGACATAAACTAAAAAGAAGTGACCTCCACAGGCAATTCCGTCCCTTAATTATATTGACGCCACCATGGATTACCTTTGGTCGTTGGCATCCCTCCATAAAAAAAAGACATACGGATCTCAAAAATGATTTTGACGGCTCTTTCAAATATTCTTACGATTCAATTTGAATTAATACCAAAATTCAGAAAGTCTACCCCACCTTTTAATTAATTATGGGTCCTCTTCACTTCCAATTCTGCCTTCAGCCTTTAGACAAAAAAATAAAAATGCTCGGGCCCTTTTTTAAATTCGGCTGCTTGAAGATGTGATCCTCTCTTAATAATTTGATGGCTGCACCCTTCATAGCTTTTTAATTCTTTTCAAATTGTCAGATATTGGAGACCATTTTATATGGCTGGCAGGGAGATGTCTTCAACAATTTAGCTTAAACTCTCGTTTACAATCTTTCTTTGAACCAGATCTCCGATAAAGAAAACAAACTGATGACTTTAATTCAATATTGTGCAATATGGTTCTCTCCAATAGCTTCTCTCGGCTATGCGCTACCTCATTTAAACATTTAAAGCGTGAATACACGTAATATTCTGGCTCTACCGGCCGACAGCAGTATAGTTCTATTGCCATTAAACATACTAATTACTCTGGCTCTTATTATTTTAACCATGAAATTATATCGCTAATCTCAGTTATAAACTCCCATTTCCGTAGAGGTTTCATATAGAATTGAAATCGAAAGACAGAGATTGTAAAATTGTATAAATCATGCACCCGCTCTCATTCTGAGAACGGTCTCCAGAGCTGAGGTTTGGCGTACTCTCGATAAAGATCTGGTTCAGCTTAATGTCCAGAGGAAGGAGCTTTATGTCCAGAGGAAGGAGCTTTATGTCCAATATTCGATACAAATTGGGGATTAAAATACTACCTCTCACGCCCAGATAAATGTCATGTACATGCAATGATTATGCATAGCGATTCTCACGCACGTCGATGTGATTTTAACACATATATTTATCATTTCTTCATAAATTCAACAACACCATGAACTTCAGGAAACAAATATACAATTTCTCAATCAACCAATCTATATAAACTGGAACAAAACAATAACTTACAAACTTGTGTTGGCCAGATAATTAGAATTGATGGCCCTTTACAAACTGCCCGAAGGCTTCCAACCAGAAAACCTCTCACACACTCTCTCTCTGCTCAATGCCTTTGAGGCTACATATTTTATAAAACTAAGCATGATCTAGAATCACCCAACTAAAAGCTCTAAGAGTCTACATGCAATGCATACATATGGTAAAAAGCATCTTGAGGCTTTTTCCCATCTTTTTCCCTATTCTAAAATAGAAAAGCTTTCCGTATCCCATAATGATCCACATTTACTGCTTTATGCCTAAAAACACTCCCTATTTTATTAAAATAACAAAATATTTAAAATTATCACACCCCCCTTTTATTCCATATTTACAAATGAAGAGGGTCTTGATGCTCCTGCATCATCTAGCATGGTAAATTAGGGGCTTGATATTTTATTACAAGATTTGGAATATACCCATCTCACACATTTGGGATCCTACCACATGATTTAAACTACAACAAAAAATATCTAATAGTTTTGAAACTGCCATGTTCTACTTCAATTTACGTGCATATGATGGTGAATATCAAGAATATGGAAAAGTGGTTTTTGCGCGAAATAACAATATACCTGGATCTCAAACTGTTTTCAAAATTTCAATATGGTTTGAAAATTTCAACTAGTATTTTGAAACAACTTTGTACAAAATTTCTACAAAACCTAGATTGGAAAAAGTATCTAAACAATCAACTTCATGCACAATTTTTTAGGCCATGGAATTGAATAAGGAAATTCCAAGAGAGGTTTTTGTTGAAAATATAACAATTTAGGCTCCATAGAAACAACTAACCAAAATACACCATGGTCGATAAGATATGGTTGGTTCTTTAATACAAATTTGTATAAAATTACACAAAGATCAAAGTTTTGAGATTTTCCTCTAAATTTGTAAATTTATTTTTTCAATTTAGGGGATTGGATATTATCCTTCCACAATGGATTTTATGTATAAATAAAGCCTCAAATTGTAGAGGAAAGGAGGTTTTCATTATCATAATAGAAGAGATCAATGATTAATTTTTGGAAATATTTAGAGAGCTTATTTGTAAGAGAGTTTTTTATGTGAACAAAGAATTGATGCGTGTTGAATTGTGGTACATCTTTTTAGCTCGATCTGAGATTTTCTTAGCGGAACTAACCTCCAAATAAGGGCCCCTCAGTGTGGGTAATTGTTTCTATGCCTCATGTGTTTTGTAGATTAGTCTTACATCTAGAAATTTGGTTTTGTTTTGCAATGAGTTTATGTTAGATAAAACTCAGATCTATTCACTTTTATGCTTTCAACTTAGTTTGTAGTAATTCTCTTTAGGTTTAAAAAGTGAATTCCATTCCTTTGATTCTTCTTTGTGCAAGATTAAGATTTTATTTTCAACATTTGATTGTATATTTTATTTGATGTTTCTTTTCAATTTTTGATTATATTTGTATTTCACATAGTATTAGATTTATTGCTTTATTTTCATATCTGTTAAGTAGAATGCATTATGATAAAATTCAAATTGATTTTTCTCAGGCTTAAGAGTCAAACAAATTTAAATTGGTTTCTTAACATGTTTTAATATTCAGAAATTCAATTTATAGAATTTCCTTACTTAGTTTGGTACTTATTCACAATTTCAAATTCCAACCTTTCTGTACTTAATTCGGTGCTATGTTCTGCACTATAATAAGGTATTAAAAATATGTAATTTAAAGTTTAGGGTTCTTTAATTGATTGAAGCTTTGCAGCTACTTGATAAAAGATTCCTATAGTAAATAAGAACCTACAATATATCTCCAAGCCTGCTTAGCATTTATTTTTGATAATTTTTTAATGCATTTCTTGTAGTTTATTGCCTTGTTTTCTTTACTTGCCTCACATTCTTTTTCTTATAGTTGTTGGATTTACTTTTATGTAGTACACTTAATGGGTTTTCCCCACTATAGGATTGAAATCGTTAAAGTCTCAAGACCTAATAAGCTACATATATAAAACCACATGAATATTGTTAATGAAAGATTGTGGTTTAAAACATGATAAACATTAGAGTCCCATAGTCTAGTGACAAGTGATAATCATTAGTAATTAGTTATTTATAGTGTTAGTTGTCAGCATAGGTTAGCATAGGCTCTAATCTTGCATTTCATGTGCTTGATCATAGATTTTTTAATTAAATATTGGAATTGGAATTATACATATGATTCCAGCAACACTTGTGGAGTTGTCATTGGTTCTCCACTCCCCCTAGTCGTCGCTAAATTTTTCATGAAGGAATTTGAATCTAAAGCATTGGCCTTAATAGAATTCAATTTGAAGCTTTGTAGGAGGTTTGTGGATAACACCTTCCTTGTTTAGCCTCACAGAAGGGAGAAGTTATATCTATTTTTTCAACATCTTAATAATCAATCTAGCTCCATTAAGTTCACAATGGAGTGGGAAGTCAATGGTAGCCTACGCTTCCTTGATGTTCTTATCTCTAAGAAGGATGATGGTTATTTTTCTCACCAGATATTTCGTAAGAAGACCCACACTGAGAAATATCTTCATGCTAAATTCCACAATTATCCTACTCAAAAGTTGGGATTTCTAAACACGTTGGCTACTCAGGTTTAAGAGTTTCGAATGAAAGTCACCTGGAAAGTGAGAAAACGCATCTCCTTAAAGTATTAAAAAAGAATGGCTATAGTAAGCACCAAGGTCTTAAGGAATTCCTTAAAAAAGCCAAAGTTCCAAGGATAAGAAAAGAACCCAGGGATCTGAATTCTAAGGTGGAGCTTCCCTCTATCCAGGGGACCACAAACAAGATTGCTCAGATCCTTAAGAAGCATAATTTTTCTTCCACCTTTAGGCCCCTAAACACCATTTGAAGCTCCTTAAGATCTATCAAAAACCTGGTAAACCCTAGAAACATGAAAGGTGTTTATGTAATTCCTTGTTCCTGTGGGACACCCCACATTGGAGAGAATGATAGTTCCATTAATCAAAGGATTCATGAGCATGTTGCAAATATCAAACATGGTAGGACTCACTCCTCATCATTGGAAGATCATGTTGAGAAGATGAGACACCACATATGTATTGAAGAATCCCAAGTCATTGCAAGAATTGATCGTTTCCATCACCAGAAGTTTAGAGACGTCATTGAAATTGAGAAAAGGTCAAGAACTCTGAATAAAGATAATGGATGGAAAATTAGATCTGTGCCCTTTCGCCTTAGATTTCTTGAATTTCTGTTAATGTTTTTTCTTTTTTTTCCCTATTTTT
>APFE031489824.1:15816-31035 GCA_000404065.3 Pinus taeda
AAATTAAAAAATAAAAAAGTTGTTTAAGATATTTTTGAGAGACATACATATTGAACAGAAGTGGAGAATTAAGGACTCTATGTGCATTCATTAAGCATTAATTTTCATAGATTTTTCACTTCGACATAATGTGTAACGCCCTAAGGTTTGTGCGACAGGCGGGCGCTGCGCGCCCGGGCGAGCGTGCACGATCACAGGCTGGTGCGCGTTGAACGACGGTGCGATGAGCTACGGACAGAATGCGATTTTTGTACGAGCTGGTTGCGACGTTAGCACAGAACTTTACGACACTTATGGGAAATCAAAGGGATGACATGCGACGAGTTTATACCACCTTTGGAGGTTGGAACGATGGTGAAGGCCGACCTGAACGAGGGATGGAAGCCGACATACATTGAGCGCCCAAAGGGGTGTGTAACACATGTTTGGGTGGTCGGCCAGCAAGCCACCACCCCACCTTTGATGCGTATAAGTGCAAGAGCGTGTGAGCTCATTTGAAACCAATGATCTTTGCTCACCATCTTCGCATAGAGGTGCAGATTACAAGTGCGCAAAAGAGGACAAGTAGGAGTGCATATCTCATGCACTAAACTTGGGTCTAAGTCGTACGGTTGTGAGTAGCATTTGGAAAGGCGAAGTGTTGACAGTTGTGTTGTAGGTGGACGTTGGATGTGCAGATTTGTGCCGGGCTTGAGGTAGTGTTGCAGGTGGTCCAGGTGAACATCTTTCTACCGTGCAAGAGTGCACAAATGTTGTAAAGGTAGTTCTATGCCTCATATTGTAAATTTGGCTTAGTGTTGGCTTGGAGTTTGCCAAGCACACTTGTATTGTAAAAACTGATATTCTTAATAAACTGTTCGGTAGACTCACGTTACGGGGAGTTTCCCCTCCCCTTTATACTTGTTGCAATTGTTGATGTTCTTGCTATTTAATTGCGATGGATAATGAATGAGTATGCGCTTCATTAAGTATAAAGGATAAATGTATGTTTACTTGTTTGCGAAACACAAGCTAAGTAATGCGAAGGTGATTTTAGGCGTAGTCCATGTGCATGAGTATTGTTAAAAAGAAAGTGTTTGGTGGTGCCGCACCTCGCCGGCACGGTTGAAAGACCACCGTAGGCTTGGGGCGTGACAGTTGGTATCAGAGCTCGGTTGAGCTAGTTGAGTAGGTTGCTCGTGACAGTGGAGGCAATTACTTGCAGGTGAAGGAAACTAGTTTCACATAAGTGGAACAAGGGTCGGTTCATGGTTGCAGGGTGCTTGGTGAATCTGGTAAAGGTTGGAACCGGGTGTCGTAGAGTAGAGCAGGCGGTACTACTTGCTAGTCATACGATTTGGGCACTTGTCAGGTGGGCAAGTGGAACTGCGTATGGGTAGGGTACACAGTTTGGGCATCTGAACGAAGTACGAACCGGGGAAGACGAAGAACAAGGCATGGCAGGTTTGGAAGAATGTGAAGGGAAGCTCTTTCTTACCTTATATAGGTTGAAGCGGTTGAAAAAGGAGAATCCCCGGATTCAAGAAGAACTTGCAGTCTTGGAAAAGAATGTTGAAGATGAGCTTCTTCAACTTGGTTGGACAATGGAGCAAGTTGAAGTTGCAGATTGTGCTACCAAGGAAGAGGAAGTCTTGATGACTGATGATGTTGCAAACGTGACCGTGACCGAGGATGAACTTAAAACTGATCAAGTTGGACCAGGATCGGACATTTTGCAGACATGTATGGATGAGGGTACTCTCATGGAGAAACCTCATGATGATGATACAAGGGTTTCACTTGAGCATTTGGTAGATGGACCATGTGCAGGGAAGGGCAAAGCTAGTTTGTTGATGCTAGGGAGCATCTTACCATGGATGTTTATGATGAAACTTTGTATGGAGAAGCAAGGATTGTTGATGTTTGCAGGACTTGTTGGGGTTGTTTGTGACCTTATGGTAGAAGGTACAAAGGCCCGTGACAAGGGTGGAACTTGATGATCGTTGTGGATGATTGGGTTGTGCTTTAGCCACATGGCTAAGTGCCCGGCATGACTCATGGATAATTGAAGGGCACACACTTGGATGGACTTCTCATGGTCGAGACCAAGAGCAAGTCTTGGTGACACTTAGGTGGAGGAGCTATGATGGAGAGACTCATGTAATGATGATGTTTTTGGTGGACTTCTCATAGTCTTGGTGGACACTTAGGTGGAGGAGCTATGATGGAGGAAACTCATAACATGATGATACGGTTGGGTGACCGAGTTCACTAAACCGAAGATTGCATCTTGGATAGGAATGACCGATGGTTGTGACGAGCCTACTTGGGTGGACTACATGGAAATTTAGTCATGGACATCAGGTTGGAGACATGGAGCATGGCAGTCTTATGCAGGGACATATTGTGGGTGTACTTGTAGAAGTGTCACTTATGGGCATCCAATGAGGTGTACCAAGGCATGGATGTTGTGCAGATAGATGTGCTTATGTGACATGGAGACTTAAACTTATGAGCCTATGGAGAGGTTGTGCACTCTTGTGCAACCAAGCCATGGACTTGGATGGAGTTGTCAGCAGACTATGGGGCATTCTTACTACATGGAGAGTTGAGACATCTTGCAGAGACCTTTGGGTGGAGACTTGTATGCTTGCTGAGATGTTGGTCGGGGATGACTCATGGAGCTCATGATCACATGAGATTGTTATGACTTCTAGGGAGACTTCATATATGGTGGACTTAGAGAATCTGATGCATTGAGGAGCTGAGGTCAGAGACTTTGGTGCAGGATGGGGTGCACACTTTCAAAGTGCATGTATGGGCATGGCTTGAAAGAGTAACTTGATGTGGATGATCAATATGAGGCAATTTGAGGTGATGGAGTTACAATGATGATGATGCCTTGGTGGCAACACTTGGGCATAGGTTGAGCCGAGACTCAACTACTTTTACACATGGGAGCTGATTGATCTTTGATCATGGGCAGCACATGGATACATGAGAAAGGTGTTCTCTTGAGACACTTGACTTGATGGAGAGAGGTGTTCTCTTAGAGCACTTGGCAGACTTGAGGGATGACACATTGCAGATGTGATGGAGGTAGCTTCATGGACATAGATGTGGCAAACCGAGAGTTGGAGTTTGATGAGATGGTCTCTTCATATTGAGGAGGCACACATATGGATGATGTTGGGATTGATGTGGCTAATTTCATATAGCACATTGACACCAAAATCATGGACATGTTGCAGATGAGATGAGGACTACTTCATGGACCTGAGCATGGCTTACTTATGAGGATGGATTCTTGATCGAGTTCAGGATGTGGCAGGATGTTTTGAGAAAAAACTGATGGTGGCATGAGGTGCATTCTCATGGTTTGAGCGTGATAGTTGGATTGATCACTCGACTAGTTCGAGTCATGAGGGGATCCAGTGTACATAGACATGTTGGAATTGTGTTGGAGTATCATGGCAGCAGTTCACATGGGAACGACACATGATGAGGTCAACATGATATGTTGCGATGAGCATGTAGCTTGAGATGGAGGGGCCAGCCTTCCACGATGGAGCAGCATGTGGAGATTGTAACATGATGGTTGATTGTCATGGATTGAGAGGACTTCCGATTGATGATATGAGATGTTGGCACATGGTTGATGTGTGTTAACACTTGTTGACATATCATGGGCAGTTTGCACATGATGGAGATGATGCACATGATGGAGTGGACACTTTGTTGCAGTGGACATGTAGCTTGATGTTGAAAGGATCAGCCTTTCATGGGGAGAGCAGCATGGAGAGATTGTGGCAGGTGGCCAGTGGTCATGGACATCTGATATATGACATACCTTGGTATGGACTATCTTGGTGGCAGTTGGTCACTTAGATGAGACATGGTGGAGATGGAGACCTACATATGTTGCAGGATGTTTTCCATATATGTGAGGGGAGTCGACATCATGGTTTGATGCTTGGAGTTGGGATGTTGTCGAGGACGACAACGACTTCAGGTGGAGGAGGATGTAACGCCCTAAGGTTTGTGCGATGGGCGGGCGTTGGGTGCCCGGGCGCGTGTTGAACGACGGTGCGATGAGCTGCAGACAAAATGCGACGTTTGTACGAGTTGGTTGCGACGTTAGCACAGAACTTTACGACACTTATGGGAAATCAAAGGGATGACATGCGACGAGTTTATACCACCTTTGGAGGTTGGAACGATGGTGAAGGCCGACCTGAACGAGGGATGGAAGCCGACATACATTGAGCGCCCAAAGGGGTGTGTAACACATGTTTGGGTGGTCGGCCGACAAGCCACCACCCCACCTTTGATGCGTATAAGTGCAAGAGCGTGTGAGCTCATTTGAAACCAACGATCTTCGCTCACCATCTTCACATAGAGGTGCAGATTACAAGTGCCCAAAAGAGGACAAGTAGGAGCGCATATCTCATGCGCTAAACTTGGGTCTAAGTCGTACGGTTGTGAGTAGCATTTGGAAAGGCGAAGGGTTGACAGGTGCATTGTAGGTGGACGTTGGATGTGCAGATTTGTGTCGGGCTTGAGGTAGTGTTGTAGGTGGTTCGGGTGAACATATTTCTACCGTGCAAGAGTGCAAAAATGTTGTAAAGGCAGTTCTATGCCTCATATTGTAAATTTGGCTAAGTGTTGGCTTGGAGTTTGCCAAGCACACTTGTATTGTAAAAACTGATATTCTTAATAAACTGTTGGATAGACTCACGTTACGGGGAGTTGCCCCTCCCCTTTATACTTGTTGCAATTGTTGATGTTCTTGTTATTTAATTGCGATGGATAATGAATGAGTATGGGCTTCATTACGTATAAATGATAAATTTATGTTTACTTGGTTGCGAAACACAAGCTAAGTAATGCGAAGGTGATTTTAGGCGTAGTCCATGTGCATGAGTATTGTTAAAAAGAAAGTGTTTGATGGTGCTGCACCTCGCCGGCACGGTTGAAAGACCACCGTAGGCTTGGGGGCGTGACATAATGAATCGTAAATGTTATTTGAGACCCTTTATAAATATGTGTATGATTAAATGAATGCAATGTATGTGATCCAGCAGACTCGAAATATATATTAATTTTTTAATATAAATTTAACTCTGAAAATTTCTTATTTTGATAAATTTAATTTAGATGTAATATTTTAAAGAAGAATTAATAATTAAATTTTTATAGTTTTTTATATTTTATTTTTTAAATAAATATTATATTTTATAATATAATAATTATTTTAAATTTAGTTTTATATATATATATATATATATAAAATTGTTGAATTTAACTCATGTGAAATTTCTACGCATTCAATGCATTGCATTGCATTAAGCTTAAAAAAATAAATTAGTGAATGAGCAAAACGCTTCATCACTCCCTGAGAAGAATTTCTCTAATGTTAGATTTAAATGAGAAATAATAATAAAATCATTAAAAAAAAATCATAAATATAATACAAAACTGATCATATCCAAACTAATTAGAAGGAAGGTTATTCTAAACAGTAGAGTAAAAATAGATAATTAATTAATTTAAAATAAAGTACTAGTATATGACAATATGTTCTGCTGAAAATGGGAAATATTGCAAAGATTATAATAATAAAATATATTCAAATTCCTTGAAAATTAAACTACACAAAAGCTAATTAATTTACACTTTGGTAATTTTTATGATACCAACTTTATCATGCTTGCTCAGTGGAAATTTGATGACGATAATTTTTCCATCCGTCCCTTTTTATGGTTTATGTTAGATTTGTGAGCATTGCGAAGTGGAAATTTGATGATGATAAATTTTTCATTGCTGTCCTTTCATGATGATGTGTGAGCATTATTTTTTTGTTACATGTAAATTTTTATAAATTGCAAAGTCAAAACTGAAGATAATTATTTTTGAAAGGAAAAAGAAAAATAGTTTACTAATTTATTTTTAAAACATTAAAAAATTGTTTAATGATATCTAATTATAAAATGTCATTATTTTAATTTTTAGTGTTTGGAATAGATTTTTTAATGGTTTCATTTGTGTTAAAATTTTTGGAGGCATCACTCATATATTGTAGTGTAGGAGAAGACAAACAATATGAAAGCAAGTCCCATCACCAACTCCATTCACTAGAGTTTTGATAGTTAAAATGGATTTGCAAGTAGTCACACCCGTGTTCTATATTCCTTTTGTGCCCGTTAGAATCTGATTTCCCGCTAATAACCAAAAAGTAATGACAAAAAACAATCTCATTTCCAACTAATTAACCAAAAAATAATAGCAAAAATCAGTCAGTGACTAAACAAATTATGTAACTAAACTTCTATCAAACTACTTATTAAAATATATAGAATTTATGACCTTCAATTACTACTCATTAAAATATATAGAATTTTAACTTACAATTTACATGCATAGAATCAATTAAATTATTACCTAGTAAAATACATAGAATTTTGACCTACAATTTACAGACAGAATCAACTAAATTACTAATTAAAATATATAGAATTTGAGGTTTCACGATTTTTCTTTACTATCACATACATTCTTAAAAACCGAAAAACTTTCTGTAAAACCTCAAATCCTAGGCCTAGTGCTTAACTCTCGCTTTGTCTTATCATTAGCAATTGGAACTGGATGAAGTAACATTCAACGCAGAGAAGCAGAAGAATAATATTCGAAAGCATACAAGAATCAGACATATTATATTGGGACAACCATGCGTTGTCAAATTAAACGGTAGGTTCCCACGCGCAGATGATTAGAAATTGTATAGTCGTGCTCTTCAAACGTGATTTTTCTTTTAAATGTATCTTTCGGTCTGACGTTGCTTTTTGTCTTTGTCTTTTCGATTGGAATATATGGTTCCACCACACTACTAGGCTCCCAAGTGGAGATCGGCCATTGGCAACCTGCGTTGAAGAATAAGCAGGCGAGGGATCAGAAAATTAGAATGGGTTGCACAAAAGGGCAAGGGCAATGTGTCCCCTCACCTCCCTCCAAACCAAAGCTCAGAAAAGGTCTCTGGTCGCCTGACGAAGATGAGAAGCTTATTACCTATCTCATGAACAAGGGCATCATCGGCTGCTCTTGGAACTATATTGCCAAACAAGTTGTTGCTTAATTAATTTATTAAGGTTAGATTGATAATTTTTATGGTCAATTTTGTATAAAATTTTATAAATTTTTAAGAATTATAAGTTTAATTTATTTAAATGGTAAAGTTTAAATACTATAAAACTGAATTTATTTATCCAAAACTGAATTTATTTATCCATTACTTAAAAAAGAAATTACATTATTTAATTGAAAAAGTTATATTTTTTCATCTATTAATTAAATTAGACCATTCAATTCAATTTCACAAATATGTTTTAGGGATTGATACATAATTAGCCATAAAAATGTCTAATTAGAATCATATCATAACTACATTAATTCATACAGGTTTGCAGAGATGCCGAAAGAGCTGCAGGTTGAGATGGATTAACTACTTACGCCCGGACCCTAAACGGGGTGAATTCTCATTCAAGGAAGAGCAATTGATAATAAATTTACACTCCATTCTCGGTAACAGGTATGTATATGATTTCTTTGTGTTCATTCCAGTTGAATTTAATTATATTTAGATTTCCGCAATATTCTATTATCGGATGAATAAGAGAAATCAAATTGAAATATTCTAGTTTTTCAGAAATATTTCTGAATTTTGTCATTGAAATTGTTAAATTTAAAAATATTTTAAGAATTTACAATTAAACTAAAAATTTATTTTTGTTTTTTTCCGGTAAATTTTTGTGTGAAGTAATTTTGGAAGTAAAAGTTGTATATGTTATGATTTAATTTAATTTATTTTTATTTAATATTGGATAAACCAAATTGTCTCTTGTGGATCCTTATGTTTAGCAATATGATTTTTGATTAACACTCGTGGGTTTTGATCTAATGGCAATTGTGATTGTCAAGAAGTGGTATCAAAGCGTAGGTCACCAGTGAAATACACACTCCCTTTGAGTTGGGATGAGATTGTTGGACATTGGATAAATCAACACTCCTTATTTGTTTTGGCTTTCCTTGGGGGGAATGTTTGGACATTGGACAAACCGGGGAAATTGTTGGAAATTGGATAAACCAACGCTCCATGTGTGTTCACACTCGGCTTGGGCTTGGGGAAATTGTTGGAGATTGGATAAACCAACACTCCCTCTGCGTTCACACTCGGCTTGTATTGGGGTGAGATTGTTGGACATTGGATAAACGAACACTCATAGTAAACCCCTGGGGGAAATTGTTAGACATTGCATAAACCAACACTCTCTATGTGTTCACACTTGGCTTGTATTGGGGGGAGATTGTTGGACATTGGATAAACCAACTCCTCGTAAACCAACACTCACGGTGTGTTTCGTGACATGGACTAACCGCCTCTCGTGGATCCATAGGTCGAGTTCAATTTGTCACGAAATCAATTTCGTGACATGGATTAACCACCTTCACATGGACTAACAGCCTCTGGTGGATCCGTAGGTCACGAGTTCAATATCGTGACCCAACACTCACGGTGTGTTTTGTGACATGGACTAACTACCTCTGGTGGATCCGTAGGTCATGAGTTCAATTTCGTGACATGGACTAACCGCCTCGACATGGACTAACCGCCTATGGTGGATCCGTAGGTCACGACTTCTATTTGGTGACATAGACTAACCGCCTCTAGTGGATCCGTAGGTCACCAGTTCAATTTCGTGACATGGACTGACCGCCTCTTGTGGATCCATAGGTGACGAGCTGTCTCTGGTGGATCTGTAGGTCATGAGTTCAATACACACTCGGCTTGCATTGGGGAGAAATTGTTGGACATTGGATAAACCAACACGCCCTATGTGTTTTGTGACATTAAACCAACACTCACGATATGTTAGAAATTGTTCGACATTGGATAAACCAACACGCCCTGTGTGTTTTGTGAGATTAAAGAACACTCATGATATGTTTTATGACATTGACTAGTAGGTTACGAGTTCAATACACACTCGGCTTGCATTGGGGGAAGATTGTTGAACATTGGATAAACCAGCGTTTGGTGACATGGACTAGACATTAAACCAACACTCACGATATGTTAGAAATTGTTGGACATTGGATAAACCAACACGCCCTGTGTGTTTTGTGAGATTAAGAACACTCATGATATGTTTTATGACATTGACTAGTAGGTTACGAGTTCAATACACACTCAGCTTGCATTGGGGGAAGATTGTTGAACATTGGATAAACCAGCGTTTGGTGACATGGACTAGTAGGTCATGTGTTGACATGGACTAGTAGGTCACGAGTTCAATACACACTCTGGCTTGCATTGGGTGGAGATTGTTGGACATTGGATACATCAATACTCCCTGTGTATTTCGGCTTGCATTGGGGGGAGATTGTTGGACATTGAATAAACCAACACTCTATGTGTGTTTCCTCACATGGAATTATCTCTAGGGATACAATCATTGACTAACACAAGTGGATTTTGATATAATGACAATCTTGATTCCCAACAATTTTTCTTTATATCAATTTTTTTGGTAACCATTTTGGAAATCAGTGTTGTATGTGTCATCACTTAGAAATATTTCTAAAACCTACCATTGCACTTGTGAAATTTAAAAATATTCTCAAAATTTACCACTAATTTTTATTTCGTTTCAATATCAAAATTTACAATTAATTTTTATTTCGTTTCAATATTCTAAAACTAACGGTTGTACACGAAATAGCTGGTGTCAAATTGCTGCGAGATTTCCGGGACGTACGGACAATAACATCTAAGAATTACTGGAACTAAGAAGAAAAGTGAAACACACTCCCTAAAGGTGAAACACACTCCCTTCTTCCTGGGCCGATGGCAGCAGCCGGATCAACACCAACGCCAAATGAACCATGCCACCTGAACTCGATGATACCCGCAGTACCAATTCAGTATCTATTCCTTCATATAGTCCCAATGTTTTTAAATCGTTTCAATTTTCCCAACCGTTGGATGCCAGAGAAGAAGGGCACAGGCCACTATCCAACATATTCAATGCAGTGACCAGTGGACAAAATCAGTTCTGGATTGATTCTACTTCTACCCGTAACCATGAGAATTTCTCTGAACATGCCTCTGCATCTCGGAGACTGCGACAACAAGGCCGAGCTTACAAGAGTCCAGAGTCAACCTGAAAACAAATAGATTCATGGACTGGAACACTGCCACAACTACCTTGTGAGATCTTTAGTGAAACTGAAAATGAGATCGTAGCGCTAGTCATTCCTATTCAAATGCAGTCAATTGCCCCCCAGCAGCTTATACCCCTCATCTTCAACAATCCAGTAACCTCGACGATTACAGAAGGCTGCAAGAGAATATTACCCATCAGTCATGGCCACCACATAATTCCAGTTCCCAGATCAGTGAACCAGCAATTATATGGGCCGATGCTGACCAGCACTCTCAGGCTGAAGATGATTGAAACGATCTTGTAAATTTCAGATATGATGAATTAGGCAATATTAGTATTGATGGGCCGAAGATCAGCTATCAGTTTTCCCATATGGGAGGAATGCAACTTAGCGATCGACAGGATTGCTCAAAATTTCCCACGAGGGGCCATTTGAATTTGGGTGTGACAGTAAAGCACTCCAGGTTACAGAAGGACGACCCTCTGTGCAGTATCAATACTGATCATGGCATTGTTTTTCTTGTGTAAACAATTATTGAGTTTCGAGGTTTATTAAATATTTTACATTTCAGTGAGAAGAGATGTCTAGGTTTGAAGAGAGGTGCAAGTTTTTTTTGTCCGTCTGTAAATTTTATGGAAGAAATTTGATTTCTAAAATTAACTTAAATCTATACCTAAAATAATCTATATATAACCTAACCACTCTGTACTTGAAAAAAAATTATTGAAGAAATTTGATCTCTAAACTTAACTTAAATCTATAATTCAAATAATCTATGTAACCTAACCATTCTGTACTTCAAAATATTTGATCCTAACCATTCTGTACTTCAAAAAAATTTCTTTGTTTGATTTAAATATATAAGATTTAATATTTTATTAAATATGACTATTGAATTTTTATTTATTTATGAGGTAATATTGTTTACTATTTTTTATTAGTGTATTTTTAAATATATGTTTTAATGATATTTAGAAATATATAAAATGTCAAATGTCAATTTTATATTAATTATTAAAAGAATCTCTCCCATATATTAAATGAAAAACACTTATTAATAGAATAAGAATGAACCTTTCTTTATAGGTTTTGAAATGCATAGTGAAATATTTTATTTATAGTCCACATTTAAAAAAAACTATTATTCATATTTGTTAATGTCATATATCAAACTCCACATTTAAATTTGAATAAATTATACATCTCCCTTACATGTGACATTTTATAGTTTTAAGGTTAATGCTCAAATATTATTTTCTTATTAAAATACACTTTTTAGATTCCACATATTTAAATACTTAATGAATTATCCTCCTTTATATTGGATTGTAATATTGATTTTCTTTTTAAAAAAAATTTGTTGTTACTATTTTTAATTTGTCAATATATATATTATTTTAACTTTGCAACACCATATTTATAGATAGTTTTATTATTTTTTATATTTTATCATTACATTTTAAATTTAGGTGAATTATATTTTTTCATTATTATTTTATGACTTAATCTTTACTACATCCCTCCATATTAGACTATAAAAACATTTGAGACAATATTTTATAAATATGTTTCAATTATTTGATTTGATTTATTGAATTTCAATTGTATGTTATATATATATATATATATATATATATAATATATATATAAAGGCTTGGTCTATAGAGGAAATGATTTTTTTCTAGTTAATTTTAATCAAAATCCAAGGGATATTTTTAAAAGCCTGAACTTAAATTGTTTAATCTGTATAGTTTGAGTGCCCCAGGGTTTTTAGGGTGTTGAATCCATTTATGCAATCAAAAATGTATTTCATTATTACACTAGGTTTTTTTTTAATACCAAATATTTATTGAGAATACTTCTCTTTTATAATGTAAATATTATTCAATCCTATATAAGTAGTGAAATATAAACTACCACAACTACATTAGTCAATGTGGTTGAAATAGATATAAATGGAAGACTTATAATAATCACATACACAACCATATTAGTAAATGTGGTTGGTATAAGCTAAAGCATATAATTATCATTATCATTATTGATAACAATAATTAATATTAGTACTATCATTAATTTATAGAATTATTTAATAGCATTATTAAATTTAATTTAATAGCATTATTAATTAATAAATATTAATAATATTGATTAATAATTTTTATTTAATTCATTATTAACTAATTCATTAACTATTTAATTCATTCATTAAATTTATGATTAATTATTTTTTATTAATTAATTTTGTATTAATAAAATTTTATTTCATTTATTTGTTAGAGAAAAATTAATTATATAGTTCATAAAATAATTAATTAATTAATTTTATTTCATCGTGTTCATTAAATAAATAATTCATTTATTCATTATTAATAATAATTCTCTCACTATTAATTAATAATAATATAATAATAATAATAATTAATACAATTTTTATTAATATAAATATTTATTAATACAAATATTGTTTTTTAAATTATTTATATAATAATTTTTAATTAACTAAATGCAATGATTTATACTTAACCCAAGGAATAATATTAATAAGCCCAAAGGATTGATATTATAAACCCAGGGGATTTATAATAAAAACCCAAGGTATTATAAATCTAAGTTATTAATATTATAAACCCAATGTATTTAAACACTAAGATGGATATTGTAAACACAAGGGATTATAAACCTAAGCGAATAATAAACCCAATGGAATAATATTAAAACCCGATGGATTATATACCCAAGGCAATAATATTAAACCCAATGGATAAATATTATAAACCGAAAGTATATAAACCCTAAGATAAAAATTATAAATAAACACGGTTGACCATGATTGACCATAGTTGATTTTCAAATCGACACAATCTTTGTGACAATGTGACGTTGGACTATGGTTGACCATGATTGATTTTCATGTTGGGACAACCTTTGGCACAATGAGACGTTGGACAATGGTTGGCCATGGTTCACCATGGTCAATTTTTATATTGAGACAATCTTTCGCACAATTCAACATTGGTTCATGGTTGACCATGGTCGTCACAATGTGATGTTGGACCAAGGGATTGATAAACCCAAGACATACGAACCCTTAGATTGATAAATCCAAGAGATTCATATTATAAACCCAAGGGAATGTTGAAATTTGGTACCGGAGGACAGGTGGTTCCTTTAGGCTTTGATCTTTGGCCTAGGGAAAAGTGTCCAAAAGATTTTAATTTTTCTCCTAAAGTGATTTTATAATTTTTATAAAGTTAAAAAATCTAATTTAAAAGCGAGTTTAAGTGATAAAGTTACTAAGTCTAATTTTAAAGTGACTTTTATAAAGTCAATGAAAAATTAGAAAGGAAAAGTGACTTTGGAAATAAATGACTAAGTGGGTCTTTATTAAAGTGGGTGAATTAAAAAATAGAAAGTGAGATTTTTAAAAGTGCATTTAATCTCAGCCATTGATCTAAATCTATTTCAGCCATTGGATTTAGAGATCACCCAAAAGTCACTTTGGATCACCCAAAAGTCACTTGGAGTTGTATTAAAGGAGGAAAAGGAGGAAAAGATCATTCATTCTTTCATGAGCAGATTGGGAGAAGGAGAGCAAGAGAGCAAGGGAGATTTCTGGACAAGAAGGAGAAAGAGGCAGCAGTTTGGCACACATACCAGGCAGCTCTTCAGCAAAATCAGAACAGCAGAAAGACAAGCAGAACAGCAGTAAGAACAAGCAGAAAAAGCTGATTTTTTTGCTGAAAACTGAGAAGTTTCCAGGTGGTCCGTTGGGCTGAAAACGGATAAGTTTGCTTGCTGAAAAAATTATTTTGCTGTAATTTTTTGCTGAAATTTTCTTGCTGTAAAAAGACATTTTTCAGAAATAAAGAAGAGCTCTCAAACTGGTTTTCCCCAAGATTGTAGGGGGTTTTTCCAAGGTCACGTTGACCAAAAATATCAGTGTTTTAATGTGTTTTAATGGCTATTTATTATTGCTGATTTTTATTTCTGCAATTTCCAGCATTCTGTAAATTTTCCAGAATTTGTGTTTTCAGCAAAATTTATTTTTTTTCCAGCTTGTTGAATGTATGGTTATGGGAAAGGGCATTTAACTACATGGGAGAAATAAGGAGAAACTGAAAACCGGGGTGGGAAAACAGAAATTTTAACATGGTATCGGAGCTTGAGTGGTGAAGGGCAGTTTGGGACAGCAAAAGAGAAAAATTACAGCTGCTGATTTTTCACTCAGAAAATCCAGCAAGCTGATTTTTCATAAACAGCAGGTTTTATCTTTACTACAGCAGTGCTATTTTCAGTTTTAGGACAACAAGATGTCATTGGGATTGAGGGTGGAGGATAGGTTGGATGGGCATACAAATTACAGCGTTTGGAAGGAGAGAATGCAGAGTATCTTTGAGGAGGCAAAAGTCTGGGATATCATGGTGCATACCACTCAGACCCCTGTTGTTGTGCCTACTGATGCTACTCAGTTGGCTTCTTATAATAGAAAGAACAACAAGGGTAAGAGGCTGATTCTAGACGGAATCAAAGACCATTGCATTCCTCATGTGAGAGGAAAGAGCAATTCCCATGAGATGTGGACAGCATTGTCCAATCTCTACCAGAGTACCAATGAGAACCGGAAAATGGTTCTGAAGGAGAAACTGAAGAACATTAAAATGGGCAATGATAGTGCAGCTGGATATCTCACTAAGATTACTAATGTGAGAGATGAGTTGGCAACGATTGGAGAGGCCATTCCACCCACTGAGTTGGTGCGGATTGCGGTAAATGGCCTCCCCCGTTCATGGATGAACTTTGCTGGTGGGGTTTGTGCTCGTGAGACCCTTCCCACATGGGAGAGGTTTTGGGATGATTGCATTCAGACAGAGATCAGGAAAGGTCAGCTTGGGGCAGCCAAGCCAGTTGAGCAGGATAAGGATGTAGCACTGGTGGCAGGAGGCAAGAAAGGCAAAGGGAAGAAGCAGGCTTCCACAAGCAGTGGTGGGGGCAAAGGCAAAGGTAAAGGTAAACAGG
>APFE031489824.1:38894-54196 GCA_000404065.3 Pinus taeda
AGTAGTGTCATGGTTCAGCTGGAAGCATCAGTCAGTGGCACTGAGTTCAGCAGAAGCAGAGTATATAGCAGCCAGTCTAGCTAGTTGTGAGGCCATCTGGCTTCGCAAGATGTTGTTTGGCTTATTTGGTCAGCCGTTGAGACCTTCAGTGATTTACTGTGATAATCAGAGTTCCATTAAACTCACGGAGAATCCAGTATTCCATGACAGGTCAAAGCATATCGGGATCAGATATCATTTCATCAGAGACTATGTTCAGAAGGGAGCTGTGAAGCTTGAGTATATTTCCACTGATGAGCAGGGAGCAGACATTCTTACCAAAGCCTTACCACGGGGCAAGCATGTCTACTTCAGAGACAAGATGGGTGTGGTGAGGAACACCTTCCTCGGTAAGAGGGAGTGTTGAAATTTGGTACCGGAGGACAGGTGGTTCCCTTAGGCTTTGATCTTTGCCTAGGGAAAAGTGTCCAAAAGATTTTAATTTTTCTCCTAAAGTGACTTTATAATTTTTTTAAAGTTAAAATCTAATTTAAAAGTGACTTTAAGTGATAAAGTTACTAAATCTAATTTTAAAGTGACTTTAATAAAGTCAATGAAAAATTAGAAAGGAAAAGTGACTTTGGAAATAAATGACTAAGTGGGTCTTTATTAAAGTGGGTGAATTAAAAAATAGAAAGTGAGATTTATTAAATGAGCATTTAATCTTAGCCCTAGATTTCAATCTATTTCAGCCATTGGATTAGAGGTTACCCAAAAGTCACTTAGGATTAGATTAAAGGAGGAAAAGAAGGCAATAGGTCATTCATTCTTTCATGAGCATATTGAGAGAAGGAGAGCAAGGGAGCAAGAGAGATTTCTAGACAAGGAGGAGAAGGAAACAACAGCTTGGCACACATTCCAAGGCAGCAGTTGAGCAGATTTGTACAACTTATTCAGCACATAGTGAAATGCTGATTTTGGCATGATTTTCTAGAAATCCGTATAGCTGGTTTGCACAGAAATCGAGTGGTTTGCACAAAAATCAAGGAGCAATTTGCTATTTTTTTCTGCACGCAAATCAAGGTCCGTACAATGCATTTATTGCAGTTTGTTTAATGCATTTAATGCAAGCTGTACAATAGAATTTAATGTTGAAAGTGGGCACAAAAATTGAGGAGGCTGTACAACATTTATTGCTGTCCTGTTTGTTGTAATTTCCAGTTTGCTGTGAGGCACGAGAAAAGAGATAAGTTGTAAATTTGCTTGCTGATTTTTTGTTGAATATTTCTCACTGTAATAAAGGCATTTTCAGAAATAAAGAAGAGCTCTCGAACTGGTTTTCCCCAAGAGTTGTAGGGGGTTTTCCCAGGGTCACATTGACCAAAAATCATTGTGTTCAAATGTGTTAAATGACTGTTTGTACCTGTTGATTTTTTATTTATGCATTTTTCAGCATTCTGTAAAATTTCCAGAATTTGTGTTTTCAGCAAAAATTTATTTTTTCAGTTGTTGAATGTATGGTTATGGGAAAGGGAATTTAACTACATGGGAGAAATAAGGAGAAACTGAAAACCGGGGTGGGAAAACAGAAATTTTAACAGGGAATATTATTAAACCCAAAGGATTAATATTATAAACCCAAGGGAGTAATATTAAACCCCAGAGATAAATATTATAAACCCCAAGTATACAAACCCTAATATAAATATTATAAACCCTAAAATAACCATGGTTGATCACGACTGATTTTCATATTGGCATAATCTTTGTAACAATGCAACGTTGGACTATGGTTGGCCATGATTGATTTTCATATCGAGACAATGTTTGGTGCACTGCGATGTTGGACAATGGTTAGCCATGGTTGACCATGGTTGATTTTCATATTGAGATAATCTTTTTCACAATGCTACATTGGACCATGGTTGTCACATTTTGACATTGGACCAACAAACAATCTTTGTCAGAATGTGATCATGGTTATTGACCATTTTTTAGCATGGGCTACCATGGGATTGATAAACCTGAGGGATATGAACACTTCAATTAATAAATCCAAGAGATTGATACTATAAACCTACAAGATTAATTCTAAAACCCAAGGGGATTAATATTATAAACCCAAAGGATTAATATTATAAACCCAAGGTATATAAACCCTAAGATAAATAGTATAAAATCAATGGAATAATAAACCCAAGGGATTAATAATAAAAACCCAAGGGATAAATATTATAAACCCAAGGTAAATAAACCCTAAGATAAATGTTATAAACCCTAAAATAAACATGGTTGACCACAACTAATTTTCATATTGATGCAATCTTTGTCACAATGGGACGTTAGACTATGGTTAACCATGATTGATTTTCATATCAGTACAACCTTTGGCATAACCCAACATTGGACAATGGTTGAGCATGGTTGACTATCATTGATTTTCATATTGAGACAACCTTTGTCACAATGCGATGTTGGAATATGTGATGAGCCCTAGTATTGCACCAAGAATGTTACAACTCTTAAGGCTACCAACTTAAATTATCAACCCAGAGTTCATACAAACTTAAGAAGTGTTGGCACTATATGTGTAGCATGCAATGTGTCCTTTCATTGATCTGATGTAATGAAGTGAATGCCATGAAATCAAAGCCTAAAATAATGGAAATATTACTCTATTTTTGATAAATAGAAATATTGTTTTCTCAAATGTAAATGTTAATCCTAATTCCATAAATGTAAAGGTCATACTACTTGCAAAAATGTAAACATTAAACCACTTGGAAAATGAAAATGTTCCATTGAAAGGAAACCTAGTGTATGGAATGGAAATAGAATGCTTGAAATAGAAGACATAGCTTAAGAAAAAAAAAAATCTAACTTGCATGAAGAAAATAGCATGTAATAAATCACTGCCTTCCAAAGAGTTTAGATATATTCAGACAGTTCATTAGATGTGGCAATCAAGAAAATCATTACTGTGTTATCTAATTCATAAATTTTCCCACTAACCCAAATTGTTGAGATGCACTGTATGGGGTAAAATGGAAAATCCTAAGTGGCCTTTAGTCTTCCTCAATCACGATTTAAGATCCTAGGGCACATTGTTCAATCCAAAAATGCAAAAATCAAGGTTTTAAGGAAATTCTATCTGAGTTTAGATAGTGTTACAAGAATGATACTCCTCGAGATAACTTGATGAATGCCCAAGAAAATCAAATGAAAATGAGATGCGAAATTTTTTGTTATTAAGTATCATTTCCTATAACTCCATTCCGATTGGAAACACTCAAAAATACCCATGTTAGCATGTTCTAAAAAGTAGCAGACAATTACTACTCTAAAAACTAGAAATTCAAGCATTAGTGAGCTAGTTAGCCTACCAAAAGCCTAACCTAATCAAGTGAAAATTCTATGGGGTATATTTTTGTATTAACTTGAATTGTTTTAGGACTTAATACTAGTGGATTCAACTCAAATTAGCCTCATTAACACATGGTAAAAAATAACAGAAAATTACTAGTATTTTACTAGAAGAGACTTCCAGAAATTCTAGATTTGTGAACTAGTAAACCAATCCAAGTAGCTTAATGATGAATATTAATTTTCAAAGTTGTTATAATACTGAATCATGCTTTTGAACCTGTAAATAACGTGTAAAAAAACTCACTTAAATCCTTTCACCAATATGACCTACAACAAAAGAAGCATAAATAATAAATGAAAAAATAATATATGCAAGTGACAAAGACATTCAAATAAAATAAAGAAATTGTACAAGAGGGATCTGAGGCACCTAGGATGGCCAAGCCAAAGGATGCTCAGAGATTTATGAAGGAAACCAAGATTTAGAAGCTAAAAATGGCATCAAACTTCATTATTTGTATCAATCAAAGTACATCCCTGCTAGAAATAAAAGGGGAGCTACTAAATAACAAGTTTTCTCCACTAGAAGACTAAGAAATACATGCTCATACAGGAAAATTCAAATAGATACTTATGCAAATAGATGGGGAAACATCCTCCTTGAAACGAGGAAACTTTCCCCTCCGAAATCCCTCAAAAAGTGGATCTGGTTCCTAACATAGGAATCTTCATTTAATGAATGAGAACACATTTCTAGATTTTCTCAATGAGTGGAGCTCCAGAATTTTTTCAATAATTTCATCATATCATATTCATTTTTTATCCAATCTTGGTCCATCTCGTAGTAGGGAGCAAGTCTCTATATTATCTCATTCAGAATTTATTCAATATTCTCTCAATAGTATGCAAAAATAAATAATATTAGGCACATAATATGCAATTATCTTTAAACCTTTCTAAGAACATATTAATGTTAAAAAAACATTATTAAGTGTAGAAGGAGAGATTTAATATAGCCTTTATGTGTCTAAGAAAGGTTAGATGGGCCTTAATTTATGTATAACTTGGAGGCCCATCATACCCTCCAAGTGAAATTGTTGCTCATCTTCTGAGAAACCTATCCATATTCTTTCCGTGTTGTTCTTCATGCAATTCCCTTCCTTAGCTCGTTATTATTTCATGAAAATTGCATATGATTTGGATGGTTGTCTGCATTGGATGTCCTTCATGGACAAACTTGCCATGGTGGCAAGCTGTACCTCCTTTTCATGTAGTTGTTCTCTTAGCCTCTTGTTTTCTAAATATTTTTGCTCCTTCATGATTGATTCCTTTAGCCTCAAGTTAGCCAACTCCTTACACATTGGTTGCACCTTTTCCTCCATGAGGCCCACATCCTCTACTTTCTTGGATTTTGTAATTTGCATTAGAGGATATTCTAGCCTAAAAGTGTCCATGAGATTTTCACGTACATAATATGTAAACCAATCAAAATCCTTTAAATTTATAAAGAGGTAAATGTAAATATTTTGGAGGGAAAATAAATAAATAAAATTGACTTTGTTAATTGTATTTTTGGCTTATCTTCTTATAGGTTTACTCAAATTTCAAATGTAGACACTTATTGGATGTGGAATTAAATTCTCCATCGAGCAAGTGCCCATTATGCATACTTCTAACAAGACCCAAATTGATAAAATTTTAAGATACATTAAAAAACATGTTCAATTAAGTGTTTTTTTTTAATATATCTTTAATTTTTATCAATGTGCATTTTCTCATAAGTATGCATAATGGGAACTCGTTGGATGCAGAATTTAGTTGTACATCCAATGAGTGTCTACACTTGAAATTTAAGAAAACCTATAAGGAGATAAACCAAAAATACAATTAAAAAAAAAAAAAAATCTTCTTTTTCTTCCAAAATTCTTAACTCTTATTTTATTATTTTCCTATTATTTTATTATTTTTCTTTATGAGGCCACTTTTAGGCTGAATTTTTGTTGATTGATCCACCCGTGAGTTTTAGCTCTCTCTTTTTCTAACTCAAACAGGAGGTGAATTACAAAATTTGTAGGTGTAATTCTTCCCCCTTCAATAAATTTGTAATAGGATCCAATACTAGGCTATGGAGTAGGCTCTTGGAGTCCTTGTGGATCTTCTCCCTCCTCTTGAGTCATTGTTGTCCCTTCCTGTACCACTTTGTCTTCATCTTGTAGAAACTTTGTTCTTTCCTGTAACAGTTGTGTTCCTTCCTAAAACAAATTTGATTTTTCCTATAGCATATTTGTTGCACTCTTGTCATTTCCTTTGAATATTGTATTGCTTCCCAAGGCTCTAGTGGCTATTCTACATAAAAATTTCCCTCATGTATCACTGTACTTTCTTCCTGCGTAAGAAGAGAATATTGTTTGAAATGGTTTGTCCTGAACAGCCTAGGGTATGAAGGTATGAGATTGATGCTTCCTTTTAGTTAGAGAGAGAATTATATTTCCCACCTCAAGAAAATTATCTCTGCTCCAACTTTTCCCTCCTTGTGCAAGAAAACATCTATTTTTTAAAGAAATTCAACCCTACATGGGGTTTGCTACAGGATTCTTGTAGCAGGCTGATTATACTCAACAATTGTATTAAAATTAGAAGGATAAGATGCCATTTACCCCTCTTGGGATGGTTTTCTTATGCTTATGGGGGTTAGGAGTAAATTTATGGAGGGTTGGACCCTTCTCTACCTCTCAGCCTAATCCTATATCACCTTATCTACAATCTTGTAGCATTGTTGGTACTTTTGTAACATTGTTGGTACTCTTGTAGAACTTCTGGTGCTCCTTTAGTAGCTAACCCAAATCATGTAGCATCTATTATTTGCATGCCAAGAGGTGGTGGGTCCACCTCTTTATTCTTTTTTTTTTTCAATTTTTTATTTTACTTTTTTCATTGCATGCAAAATAAACTTAGACTACTATGCGTTTAATTGGGTTGGCCCCACCTTCCCCTTCACACTTCTTGTCCTCTATCATGAATAATTGATTAAAAACCATTTTCTTAAGTCTTTTCAACTTTGTTCATGTTTCACTCCCACACATGTGGGTGTCTTGGTGGAAAACTGAAGTTAATTGCTAGATAAGGTCAAGGTTGATCTGCTACTAATTTTGGCTATAAAAAATATTTTTGTTCATACACTTACAATTTTTTCAAGCTAAAATAAGTTTGTAGGAAAGTTTTAGATGATTTCATACATGAGCCTTACCACTGATGTGTTTTTGCAGTCAATATTCAGGTTGTTGATATGATTGTTGAAGCTACCTTTGGTGGTTTTGAAGCTGCTAGTGGTGATACTTTGATGGTTGCATGAACTATTTGGACATGAGTGAGGATATTTTTTATTTTCTTTTGTGAGTCCATTTCTTTCTCTCTCTTTCCTTCTACAATTTCTTGAGAATAATATAAACATTTTATGTTCTCTGCTCGCTGAAACTCGATCATACAGGTCCTTTGTCTTTTGTGTAGGCTCTTTTGGAATCAGTTGTTGTTCCTTGCTAGGTGATCAAGAATCCTATATCAGTTGATATGAGGTATTTTGGCTACTAAAGGATCAAAATTGGAATCCTCAAGTGCTCATGGTGACCAAATTCTAAATTCGTTGCTCTAGTTGTGGTGTGACAGTGTATGTGCATACTACTACAAGATTGTGTGTCTTCTTGTAGTGGTCATAGAGACCCTCCTAGGATCATTATTTCCATCATATGATACCTTTAAAAATACTAATAATTCATTATTAGTCTGTTGACAAGGATCAGAGGCCTTTTTTATGGTGGAAGGGATGGAAGAAGGTGTGAAAATGGATTCTTTTCATAGATAGAAATGAATTTTTGGATGGAGAAGTGACTATGTGGAGGATGGATGATGGAGGTATGGTAGAATTATTTTTTCATTCCTTGAGGTAAAACATAATATTTTACCCCTCTCTATGCTAATCACAATCCTGTAGTAATTATGGTCAATCATGTAGCATTTCAGGTCAAACTTGTAGAAGACTTGTTTTATCCATATATCTCAAAAGGTATATTGGATTGACCTAAAAAAATTTGAGTATGTTTCCATCATCATTATCCATATTTCCATAAATAATATTGGCCAATGGATGCATGAATCTTTGATAAAAAATAAAAATGGTTGTTGGTGATGGAGGCCAATTTCTCGAAAATTGTGCATTGCAATTTTCTGAAATTTCTTGAGCATATTACCGTAATCCTTATTCATCTTCGTGGCATGCAACATATCAAAAAATGGATGCACAGTTTTAGATATATGGTAAAAAAAAATTCCCTATTTATTCTGACATTCATGTAGCAAAATAGAACTTTCTTGTAGCACTTCAGGGCAATAAGAAGAATGAGTGCAAAAGTCTTGGGAATGATGGGAAATTTCATGGAAACGGATGTGGGTGATTGATTTACATGGCCTTGGTCTCGTTGGAGCATTTGGGAAAAGGGGGAGAAAGCCCGAGTTTGACTTCCTTTGACTAGGTCTTTTTATCAACTTTTTCCCTTTTTTTGGGTGCTAAATTGTTCTTATTGCTGATAGAGGTTGGGGAGCACATCCATTCATCAGAGAGAGATACATGAAGAAAATAATTTATATCCTTTTCATTTTTCTTTTTTTCTTTTTTCTTATGCCTACTGTTTGCCTCGATGAGGTTTTCAACTAGTAGGTTTCCTAGGCACCTCAAAGGAGGTTTTCACCTAGGATCTTTTCCTTTTTATCTTTCTTCTTTCCAACCCACTAACTGCCTCAAGGAGTTTTTCAATTAGTGAGTCAATATTAGGCACATCAAAAGAGGTTTTCACATGATATTTTATTCTTTTCCTCTTATTTTTTATTTTTCCCTTTTTTATTTCTCTTTTCCTATCCTACTCTACTTGATAAAAGCAAAATTACTTTCAAGTATAAGAATAATTTCAATGGAACCATGTGCATATGAAGATGATAGATAAACTCATGTGTACACTCAAAATATATACTTTGACATGTACCTAAATGTGAGAGACCAACTGCTTTGACAATGTCTAGAATTGTTGAAGAAGAGTGTGTTGCTACAACTTAGTGATTGTCTGGAACCAAATTTCAATATAGTTGTGATGTCCTTTGTTCACATACACATTTTGATCACTTTATGTGTCCTCTTTTACCATGACATTCAAATATTAATTTTTTTGTTGATTATTCTCTTGAACACATAAATGATCTGATGGTAAAGATGATGGAGCTTTCTCAATCTATGATTCTGATGTCTGCTCTCCATCAAGTGCAACCCATGATTCTTTGGTCTCCTCATTTGAATCTTCTTTTTCTGAATGTTGTCCTTCAATGACATCAAGAGAATCTTTTTTTTTAAATACCTTTCTTGAGCTAAGATGAATAGAATTTATATCAAGAGGAGATGTTTGCAAGTGTTGTTCCTCAACATTGTAAGTGGGTTGAGCTACTTTGTCATTTGGGTTTGGAAATGGTGGTACAGGTAGTTGAGTGGGAGTGGATCTTTGAGATGGATGTGTTTGAGGTTGTGGTTATGGTGGAGGTGGATGGTAAGGATAACATGGAGTTGGGTATGGAGGATATCGAGGAAAATATTGAGGATATTGTGGATTTCTCCTATAAGGACTTTGCCAACCTTGTTTCCAAGTTTTTTTTTGGGTTTGAGATGGCTAAGGTTGCCAAGGAAAGGGTGTGTTCCAATTAATTTGAGATGGATGTGCATAACCTTGAAACTTTGAATTAGGTTCTCGCATCATATCAGCTTGACTAGGCTTCCATGGTCTTCTTGGAGCTACATAACATAATTTCCTTGGTTACTGAGTTGCTCCATTGTCTGCTTAGTAAAATTCCTTCAACCTCGGTAATAATGCGAAATATTTAGTAGCATGTGATTCAGCATGGATAACACAAATATCAATATCCTCTTTTTTCTCATTTTGCATTCTTAACATTTCTACTTGTTCACTTAAATTACTAAGAATTTTTGTTTTGAAGTTATGAATCAAATTTTCAAGCTCAACTTGACTTACTAGTATTGAAGTTGATTTACTTACCATTGTCCTTCCTCTTGATATGCGCTTGAATATTTCACAAATTTATTCAAATGATAATTGGTATATAGCACCCGATCAGGCTGGATGAGCTGGCAAGGAATGAAATGATGAACCGACGGCGTAGGGATCAGGCGGCATCAGGTGACGATCACGGCATTATGGCCATAGGCAAGTGGAGCGGCCGGCAGAGTAGTGGAGAGGGTCCGGCGACTGATGGAAGGGACGGCAGGTTGGTGAAGGCTCCAGATCATAATGACGTGGGCCTCGGGCTATTCAAATGGCATAAAACAGTATTGAATACCGCCATTCTGAGGAATCGTGAGAGCGTAGGGTGGAGAAGAGAACAACGCCAAGCGCAGAACAATTCTCCTCAAACCAGGCGCTCAGGACGCGTCTGTAGATTGAACAAACCCCGGAGGGAAGAGGGTGGAAGTTATCGTAGCGGGCGAAGGGAGATGGAGGCGGAAGGAAGTGGGAGCATGAGGCGATGGACGCGCAGCAGTGGCCAAGAAGACCAGAGCAAACCCGAAGAAGACCGGAAAGGAAAACGGAAGGTGGAAGACGTAGTGCAGGCGAGAATGCAAGTGTTTGAGATATCGGAAGGCGAGAGCGAGGAAATGGAGAAAGACCAGGAGAATGACGAGTGGAGAGGACGATGGAAATATCACCCTGCAGACGAATTCCAAGATACAGGAGACAGAGGCAGGGGAGGCCAGTCGGCAGACAGAGGCAGGGGAGGCTCCCGCGGAAGGAAGGGTCGTAGAGGTAGAGGCGGCCGCTGGAGGAAAGATTTGGCGGAGGGGAGAAGCCGACGAGGTCGGCAATGCAGCCCCAATCTGGAGGAGGCGGCTGAGCCTGCAGGGGGTGAAGGGACGAGGCAGACTAGGCAAACAATTGGGAACAGAGTCAGAATAGCTGAGAAGGAGTATAGGGAGAAGTCCAATCCCAAGATCAGGAGAATTATGGAACACTAGGAAGAAGAAGCCATCCAAGCACAATCTGAAGAAGAGATGGAGGATTGGATTGCTCTCATGCCTGACCCTGGTCATACCAGGGGCAGAATGACCCTTTACAAGCAGTCTCTTCACTTGTACTGGGTCATGAAAAGGCTCATGGCTAAAGCCTTGGAATAGGTTGCCACGGAGATGGCTGAGATGGTCCAGAGTATTCCGAATGTGAAAAAAGAATTGAAGGATATAGTTATAACCCTGCTCCTGCAAGAGAAAAGACTGGAGGACCTGCAACAGCAGCTGGTGGCAAGTGGAGCGCTGGTGAAGAAGGAGAAAGTTCAGCAAGCTGAACCAAAGAAATAATGATCTAAGGCATGTTTCAGTTTTGTTATAGGATCTGCTTTCTTTACTTTACTTTAGACATGCAGAAATATGATGTTTTTATAATTCAGAAACAGTATATAGGTAGACATAGGGATAAAGACAAAGAACAGTTTCAAACATTCTATTTTTGGGCTGCTGTGAAGAATTACCAGTGGTCAATAAACCTGGTTTCCCTCCGGGGCAGGGTGAGACCACCATGACTTTGTAATGTTTTTATGTAAATAGAAATCGGAACTACCCAACTTACAAAAAAAAAGATAATTGGTATATATCACCTCTACCCATGAGATAAAGGATATCAATATATTCATCCCTAATTGTTCTAAGTAAGATGGTTTTTAGCATGTCAGATCCTAAATGATGTAATTTTTCCCTCTTAACATTATACATTAATCTCTCAAATGTTGGGAAAGATTTTGAGAGGGGGGAGGTGAATTAGTATTTTAAACTTACTCTAAACTTTTAATTTCATACTGTGATTTCCATATGCCACTATCATTTGATGAGCCCCATAAATGGGTAATTATATGGGCTCATTTTGCCTCTTAACATAGTTAAATCAACCATTCTCTTATCTTATTGAATTTTTTTTATTATATTTATGCTTATGGAGCGAGTTGGGTTAGTTATGATGCCATGAGGTCTAATATGTGTTTAATGTAGATTTTTGTTGAATTTTGAATACAAAGTCAAATATTCAATGGACAATTAGCAACAATTATTCGAAGTGGACAAAGGAAAGGATTTATAGGAGGGAATCCCCCTCATTTATTACTCGCCACTTTGAATTCCCCTTCGTGCAGCTCGGAGCACAAACATCCAAATCAATGCACTAGGAGGCAACCGAGCAAGTGGAGGATAAATTATGTTTATCTCAAGATTTGGAAGCCAAGCCTCCATGATTTCAAGGAAGCTATTGGGAGCCTTAGCTGTATAAGTATAGAGGCCTAGAGCCTCACTAGGGTCAAATTTTTTGTTGAATTTTTTTTGCAGTATTGCTATTGTAAAACTCTACTCAACTTCGAGCTTACTTTTGGTGACAGTTTCATGTAATCCTATTACTATTTTGATAATGAAGATGAGATCTTTCTTGAGCTAGCACTGAGTTTCTTCAGAGGGCTGAAGATCTTGGGTTAGGGACCAATCCAAGCAACCAAGCTCCTCTTGTTTGTATTTATATGCTTGTTTCAGTTTATGGATTAGTTGTTGTTAGATGAATTTCTTTCTTAGTTAAGAATAGGTTGCTTTTGGTGATTTAGAAGGTTGTTTCAATTGTGTTTCCCATAGACGGATAAACAATTATAGAAAGAAGATTCAAAAGGCTAGCAACAGTGCCTTGGCCTCTTTTCCTCCCTTTGGGACCATGAATTAAGGCAAAGACCCTCTTGCTACCCCAAAAAAACATATTTTCGTTCTCCATAGGATTTCTAGTGTTTATAGTTTGTTAGAAGGTTAATGCTCTGCTTTAGATCTCTTTCACCATGTTAATTCCTGTCTTTGCAATAAGTATTCTCCCATGCTTTCTCTCCTTGCATCATTTTTCAACACTTCTTTCCATAGCTCATAATTTAGATTAGCTTGATTCAAAATTCTGTTTTTTTGATGTACTTAATTTCCTTGCTTGCTTGATCTCATTTTTTGACTATTAGTTCTTTTGTAGCAGATCTCTTCTCACAGTAGGTCAACCTATCAGCCATCACATTCTCTCCCTGATCTATGCCCTATCGGTCACCAAAAGTTCACCTCAAATTTGCCTTAGTTTTCTGCATTCTCCCATAGGATTTCTCCCTCTTTCCCGATCATCTTTCCCTCTCCTAGTGATCCTTGGTGGACCCTAGATGCCCGAACACATCACCCCAACCTTCATCTACCCTTTCCACCCACTCTCACACCCTCAAAACCTTCAAATCTGCTCTTGGCGTCTTCCTGTAGACCTCATGTAAACCTCTTGTAGATCCCCTGTGTCCTCCTGTAGATTTTCCTGTAGGCTTTCTTTTGAAGGCCGAGGATGGGAAAAGCCTCCAAAATACCACTCGAGACCTCCTAGGACCCATCCACACCATCCTACATCTCCTCAAACCCCAAATTCGCCCTTCAAGACCACCTATTCGCTTCCACCTTCACACACAATAAAATACATGCATGTCATTTTCACATAAAAATATATAAAAATCCAAAAAGATGTTTTTTGTTCACTTCTAGAAGTAGCTTGAGTAGATATTGTTTACTTGCTTGAGTAGGTAATGGCATTCATTTCATGGTTTTCATAGTGCTTTCTACAAAAGTAGGATTAGTTGGTTAAGTAGGATTTGCTAGGTTTACTTTACATTTTAGTCCTTTTCCTTTCTATAATTAGAGTAGTCTCTATAGGGTAAGCTTTCCTTTCTTTCATCACATATAGAGCTTCTTTTGGAATCCATAGAAGTTGGCTTGAGCTCCTAGTGATCTTGTGCCAGCTGACCAAGTGACAACCTGCAGTAAGAACTAGTACTTGTGCATACAACACCGTCACTTCTAAGTTTGTTACTAACTACCGGGTTGATAAGAGTAAAGTAGGTAGCCCAAGAGTTGCAGCAAATACTAGTGCTCACCACTTTTTGGCACCATTGCTGGGGAAGTGTCAGAGTATGTTGTGTTTACTGCTTTCTTCTATTTCCTATCGCAACATTCTGCTAAGTAGTTTATTTCAACAAAAGTAGAGTAGTTGTTTCTTTCAGTTTCTGCATTTCCTTGCTTTCATTCCAATTCTGCAAATTTCATTTCAACAAAAGTAGAATAGTTGTTTCTTTCAGTTTCTGCATTTCCTTACTTTCCTTTTCAATTCTGCAAATTTCATTTCAGCAAATTGCATTTCAGTTAGTTGCAATTTGTGTTATTCAATCCATTTCAGTTTTTCAGGTATAATCAGTGAAAAAAAACACAAAAACCAACCAAAAAGATTTTCTTTCATGCCTTGTAGGAATAGAGATAATTCACGAAAATTCTTGCCCAACACCCCCACTACATCACATAGCCAACCTTCTCTCTTCTTCGGTGGCAGTGATCAAGAAGAACCTTTAGGTGAATAACCAGAGATATTTGAAGAACCTATAGGGGAAGAAGAAGAAGAAAGCATCCCTCCTAAGCAAATGGCTGAAAATAGAAATGCTAAGGGAAATGGAGAGAGAATAGAGGGTACGTTTCCCATTTGGGAGGCCAATGGGGACACTAAAATGAAGAATATAAGTCCTTCAGCCCTACCTCACTTCCATGGTTTGACTACAGAAGATACTGACACCTTCTTGTTTGAGTTTGATGTCATCTATCGAACTTATGACTATGCATAAGATGAGAAAAAGTTGAATCTATTCCCTTCTACTCTCAAGGATGCAGCATTGCATTGGTTCATGGGGCTACGTGGCAATAGCATCACAAGTTGGGATTAGTTGCAGTAGGCCTTTAATGACAAATATCGAGACTATTCTAGGTCAAAAGATACCAAAGAAGAAATCTTCCGAATGACCATGTGAAGTGATGAATCCTTGGAAGATTATGGAGGTTCTAACTCAGCTACAAAAGGGCCAGGTGTACACTTGACTCTGAATCTTTGAAGTTGGTCCTGCTTAGGGGAATTCCAAAAGACCTTCTAGACACCCTCCATCTGCTAGTTGGGAGAGACATCTACCAACTATCTTATGAGGACATAAAGACGATTTTTAGACACCATTCTAGAGCAGCCAGAAAGAAAGGTAGGGGGAGTCAACGCATAGCCAATACCTCCTCTTCCAATTCATCAATTAAAGGTGAAATTGGAAACATGTTGGAAGACTTCAAAAGTGATATGTTGCAGACTCTTTCCATGCAAATGGATACCTTGCATATCAAAAGGAAACAAGAGGAAGAAGAGAGAACTTTGGCCATATTTTGTCCTAGATTTACCAGGAGGCATTGTAGGAACGAATCTCCCTTGAACTCTATAGAGGTTTGTTCAGTCTCTGAAGAAGATCATTCTACAGATAAGTGCCCTTCCTTACCTAGAATTAAAGTTGTATACCAAGGGGCCAAAGGAACCATTGAACCACTCTATTTCATGAACCAAAGGAGACCACATTGACCTAGACAATACCAGCAAGGGATGCAAGGGACATCCCAGGCATACTACAACCCCAACCAAGTCACTCCCATACCTTCTTGGGGCCCTCCTACTCATTCTTCCTAGTCCACGCCTCCTCCTTAGTCCTCTCCATCTCAATATCATGCCCAACCAACCTCTCATTCATTTCAATCCTATGTTCAACTGCAACCTCATTGGAATGCATCTCATCAAGGGTGGAGGCCCCAGTACAACTCTCCTCCCGCTCGTTTTCCTCCACCGCCTACTCAACCACAACCATTGCCTCCAACTAGGGGTGATTTTAGGGGCGAATGTTCGCCCTTTGGCGAAATTAAGGGGTTTTAAACTTTTAGTGGGCGAATATTTTATATCATAGTACATTTTTACAAATCACCTCAAATAGCCCACCTTATTTTAAGGGAGAGGGTAAAAAAGGTAAAT
>APFE031489836.1:3678-32853 GCA_000404065.3 Pinus taeda
AACGACCATTTAATGAGAACAGCAGACTTGCGATCTATCCACGGATTTGATCCCAAGGCCACCTTAAGTCAATTGATCACTATGAATGCATCCAGATATATATACTTCATTCTGTTCAATTCATGTTATTATTGCCTGTGTTACGCCTATCTTTCGCTCTATGCAGGATTCTTCCACAGAGACAGAATTAAGTGGGATGGGAAAGAAATCCAAGAAGACTACAATGCCTACTGCTTCGCCAGTCGTGGGGCAAGCTGTTGTTGATCCAAGCGGTAAGAAAAAAGGGCTTATATTAGATACGACGTGCTTGGGACTTACCATGACCACTTGGCAAGGGACGTATAATTTGATTGAAGCAGAAGAGCCGAAGGTGACCGGGATAGAAATCTCATGCGATAATACCAGTAAATCTGACGCCAATTTAAAAGACTTGGCCGACTCCTTTCTGCACAGAATAGCGGCCCGGGAGCAAATTCTCCCATACACGGATGTGGTAAGGTGGGCAATCCAAGAGCTCCCAATTATCAAAAGATTGTTTAGCACTGCGGACGGGAGGATTTTCGGTTCTTTTCGAGCCGAAGATCTAAGGCTAATGTATCACCTACCGGCAGAAGAGAAAAAATATAAAGTGGCATTTTTGGAGAAATTTCGAGCAGAGAACGAGACCGAGTCTGAACCAATTCGAGGCTGGAGACAGAATCCAGCAAAACACAAGCATGAAACCTCGGGTAAGTATTCAGTTGACTCCCTATGTTCCCCTTACTGCTATGCTGGAATTATGTTGTGTAGGCTATGGGGATTGCAGGACTCCGCCAATTTTACCATAGAAATGGTCCCCTTAATGGAGGTAGCATGTAGTGGCGAAATTATGGATTGGGCGGTTATATTATCCGACAAGTTAGCCAAAGCCATTCTTGATTTCAGGTCAAACTATCACGTCACAGAGAGGGTTATTCTGCCATTCTATTACAGTGCCTATGTGATGGATGTGTTGTGTTTTAATTCTGAATTTCCTGTGCTGGGATGGAGGTGGACGTCGCAAGACCCCACACCCATTCACATATATTATCAAAAATTGTGGAAGACTAATTAAAAGCACCATCTTTATCAAATCTGCAACGGTTTTATGTTTCCAATTCATTATTCCATTTTTGATAAGCCTGCCCCAAAGATTTCTGAGCAAGCAGGGGTAGATTTGACCGCAGTAGAAAGTTGGTTTGGGGAGGAGAAATTCACCTACATGAGAGTTTTTGGCAGTCAGGCCAGGCCGCATGTGCTACCACTTTACATCCCCGATAAGTTACTTGCCAGGGAAGTAGCTTATCAAATCAATGCTGATGGGGTTACTTAGACCCTGAAAAGAGCGAAAAAACATGTTTGGCCCTCTTTTCCCTTACGAATTGGAATTTATACCCTGCATGATATCAAACATGCAGAGAAGGAAGCTGGGAAAATGAATTCGCTCACTCTGGCTACTCTGCCAAGCAAGCAGTATGATCCGAGGGAAGATCGCTTACAATGCGCTCGACCAGGCCAAATTGGCCAAGGTCGAGCACAAAGAAGACAGATTCGAGGATTTGTTTGCATCGACCGAATTTCTATATCAAGTTAAGTCGCTTGCCAGAAATGTGTACAACGATGAAGGGCTAGTCGAATTTAAGAGAATTAGAGAACAGAGGTTGCAAACTCTGCCTCTAGACCTGTTAGTGACTGTTCCGACGACAACCAGATCAAGCGAGCCTAAACAGCGAAGTAATACGCCACCTCCTACTACATCAAAGCAGCAGGAGGAAGTGCATAGCCAGCGGCAGGAAGTAATCATGGAAAATGTGCAACGACAAGAAGAAACCCACGCGAAAGCCCAAGAAGAGGGCAGCTCTAAAAATAATGATGATATACTAGTTGATCCGAATTTGCTCCAACAATGGCAGCAATTCAGTACAATTATCAACAACCTAGAGTGCTCGAAAGATGATGAGGTTTCTAAAGAAGGCGACACGCAAGAAGCGACATCGAAACAGGTTTCGGGCGAAACCAGCGGCCTACCCAAATCAAAAGAAACAGAGATAATTCCTAAAGATCCAATGGGAGAAATCATTTTGAAAATTGAAGAGATTCCCCCTTTGGATGTATTTTATAGCCCTAAGCATAAAGCTGTTGTAAAGCGATAGAGGAAAAGGAGAAGAGCTGATCAACCTTCCCCATTCCCTGAATTAACAGTAACGGGCAATGTTGTGTGGAAAGAGGAATTCGACCCCTCCAATGACTTAAACAAGCTATCGCAATTCGCTGGAGCATATTCGGCGGTGACCATTGATAAAGCATCAGAGGTGAGCAGTTTATTGAAGTCCAAGGACCAAGACATCTCTTCGCTACAGGCGCAATTATCGGAAGTTCAACAGAAGGCAGACCAGGCAGAACAGGAATTTCTAGTGCAACAATAGAGAAATCATCAGCTGACTAAGCAATTACAAGAGGAAAAGCAGAGGATTGATGAAAGCGCAATCCAAAGGCAAAGGGAGCTATCGGCAGCACTGGAGCAATTAAGAATATCGACTGAGGGAACAATGAAAGCAAAAGATGAGCAAATCGCTCAATTGACCACTCAAATTGAGCAAATGAAAAAGCTCCCTTAGGTAGATGAATTCAAAGCAGAAGCACTTCAGTTAAATAAGGCATTGATTAATCAGGTTAAGCTCCTATGTCAGCAGATTACACAAGCAGAACCATTGTGCGAGTTAGTAGCGTCCATAAGCGAAAAAGTAGAAAAAGCAAGGACCGATTTGGATCAGGCCGAAGAAACACTGACAAACTTTATAGAATGGCAGGATTCCGATCAAGGCCAGGCGACTAATCTACCGAGAATTCTGGAATCGCACAAAGAAATATTATTCACAGAATGACAATTGCAACTAATGAAGGCAGAAAGAGCGATTTCCAGATGCAAAACAACTACTGGAAATTTGGTTGAATTAGTAAATAATACGTTTTATTTGTCTAATATGATTTCCCAATGTACTCCAGGTCAATTAACAGCGACAAAGATGTTGGAGCACTCATGCTACCCGGAGCTTGAGAAAAACGGAAGATTAATCGCTGGAATCAATAGTTTAACATGGGATGCTTATTAGTTTTTCTTAATCAAGCCATAGAGCCAAAGAGCTGCCTTGAAGTGCCTTATAGATGTTGTCGGGTATATTATACCTGACATTCAGGATGCCACCTTCGCTGCCCAATTCAGTTTGCGCCTCAACAAACCGCTAGAAGTGGAGCCGATGCTTGCGATAAGCCAGCTCAGGTTTAAGGGTAAACAACCTGAGTCATGACTCACATCGCCGACTGCCAGATCGCCCCGAGAAATAGATCGCATTTACTGAACCAATTTAGTAGGATTTTGTTTCATAGATTTTTTTAGCTTAGTAGTATTTATAGACCCTTTCATGCATTTAGAAAGGGTCGTAAAGTTTTGTATACGACTTAAACCCTGAAGTTGCACTATTGTACTTCAGGGATATTCTTTTATAAAACTGGACCAATTATTCTGAATTTAATGAGGAAGGTTTTTATGAAAATGTGCATTACTGTCATTGTTTAAAAGCATTTCTGTGTTGAAGAAGGAATTTTGAATAACGATTGATATTTCGGATTGATCTGCAGCTCACATGGTACTATTATCTGCGTCTGTACTCTTTTTTGTTATATGAATTGTTGTTTAAATTTCTCTTGCTATTATCGCTTATATATATATGTGCTTTTCGCAGCATTCCTTATACATTCCACTATTGGTTGTTTATCGCATGCTTCCCTTTCAATCGTATATATGTATTGGTGATATAAACAGTGAATGCAGTAATTTGTATTTATCGCTTCATTGTGACTACTCATATGAAGTAATCTTTGAATGATTGAATGTCTCTTATTTATTTTACAGAGTCATCTACATGCCTGTTAGATAGATAAAGATTATTTAACATTGCATTTTGAATGAATAATTTGTTCCCGAGATTAGTATTAGTTTCCCTATTTCTGTCAATAGAATAAGCTAGTCGCCTATCACACTTAAGAAAACTATTCATCACCCATCCATCCCTTTTATTTTATTATCGGGAAACTGGTCCCGTTATCTCCAGTCGGAGCCACCATCCCAAACGGAAAAGGAGTTGTACTAAGGTCCGGACCGGGTGGTTATCCCCTAATGTTGTGGCAGCGATTTTCGGGGCCTCAACACACTCTTAGGTTGTGCATTGATTATAGGAAGTTGAACAAGGTGAAGATAAAGAAAAAGCATCCTTTGCCGCAGATTGATAACTTGTTTGATCAGTTGAAGGGAGAAACAATGTTCTCAAATATTGATCTAAGATTAGGACATGATCAGGTACACATCGAAGAAGAGGACATCTACAAAACCAAATTTCGTACTAGGTATGGACATTATGAGTTTGTTGTGGTTCCTTTTGGTTTAAGTAATGCTCTAACTACTTTCATGTGTTTGATGAATAATGTGTTGTGTCTTGTTGAAGGATCGAAATTCTCTGCCTCAACATTATGAGGGAGACCACTTTATCGAGACCTTAGAGCAGCTCCTTTTCTGTTTGGAATGGTGGTTCCAACTGGTTAAACTAGGTCCAGTTACCTTCTCTCTATCTTTACTAGCTTAAAGTATGACTTTCACATACCAATTGAGAAGAGACATTAGATCATCCCTCTTGTTGATTAGGCAAGAAAGTGATACTTAAGCTGATCTAGGGCTCCACCAAGTCACAACTAAATTTTGCCTCTTTGATAAGAGAATTTCTAGAAAGGTAGAATTAAATCTAAATGTGAATTAATCCTATAATGCAAGTAAAAAGAAAGATATCCTAAGCCTATCTCGATTAGGAAGATTTATATCTAACCCAATCGAGAGAAAACTATTTAAATGATTGGGATTAAATATGTTTGGCTTATAATGAATAACAAGCTAACAAAGTAGTTCAATTAACTGATATTATGAATACAAAAACACATTTTGTTCAGAGATCTATAAACCACAAAAATTAATCAACAACATTTAGAAAGTAGTTCACAAAATGATGATGATTATTAAATCAATAAATCGAATGATTAAACAATAATATAAGGAAATAGTTCACAAAATATTACTATTTGTTAAATCAGGATTAAAATACTGAGTTCTGAGTAAATAGTTACTCAGAAATCAAAGTTCAACACATAAGAGTAGAAATAAATAACAACAGATTATTGAGGCAAATTAGTCGTATAGAAAATAGTGCACAAATATGAATAAAAATGACACATTTCTGCCATTATAAATTGAAATCAGTATAACAAACAATAGAATTTTAAATACCAATTTGCAAAACCATTTCTCTGGCTCTGATCTCCAATAGCCCTTTACAATGTTTTAACTCTGTTATTAAAACAAGAGCTGCAATAGTTCAAGCTTTGCTCTCCATACATAGCTCAGAATGCAAAAGAAAAATCCTCAATTATCCCCAGATCCGAGATTTACTCTCCTCTCACCTACAACTCTAAATCCCCATTACAATAGTGCTTTTAAGAATTTCAAAATTGCAGAGAAGAAAATCCATTTGCTCATTCTACAAACCAAAATTTATAATTTACAAAAATGAATTCCAAATAGGAGAGCTATTGAAGAGTAATTATTCTCCAACAATTTTCATTGCTCCTAATTCCTTTTCTTCTATTGCTAGAGAAATCCCATTGTTTGAAATCTTCTTTCCTTCATCTCTTCAATTGTTTTCCTGTAAAAACCAATCAAAATACCAAATATGGAACAAAAAACATCTTCCAGTCAAAACTTAATTAAATAAATAAATAAAAGGAAATCTGAAATTTTCATTGATCCCTGTAAAGATCTAATTGGTAAAGGAGAACATAGACGAATGAATCTGTATTCAATGGAGGTTATGAGTAAATGAAAATGTAGAAAATTAAACTCAGAAAATTAATTTTGTTTAAAAATTCGGAGCTTGATCTTCTACTTAATTTTAGACTCATTAAATGATCAAATTTGGCTATACAACCAATTAATAATTGTTTTCCATGATTTTATCTATCCAATGAGCCGTCCTAAGGCTCATTTGGCCAAGTAAAACTCAGCTTATGAACTTCTAAAGTTTAAGAATCAAAACTGCCAAAATTCTGGAGAATTTGTCGCTCCCAAAAATAGGGTTTTTTTTTAATTAAAATCTAATCATAAATTAAATTACAATTATTTCTTAATTAATATTAATTTAATTGTAATTATATCATATATATATATATATTATATAATAATTACTATATATATAATATAGAATATATATTTATATAATATATATATAATAATCCTATTAACCAAAATTCAGAACCGAATGAAAGTGATGGATGGTCGTTGCCCTACGAAGAAGTCCCAAAAGTTGAAGGCTTCATATCAAAAAAGATGAAATCCATGACATCAAAAGAGGGAGCTCTACAAGCAGCTGATTTTCCGATGATCTCCACCTAGAGAGATGAGGGAAGCAAGTTCCTAGTTAAGAGGGAGCTTGGGAAATTCCATGGTTAAGAGGGAGCTTGGGTACATTCCTTTTATGGAATGGCTTGATCATCCCTGGTTAAGAGGGAGTGACAAATATGGCTCTCTACTTCATGTGTCTTGCACTAGACTAGGACTAACAGCCAAAAGTCTTAGTGAATGCCATGAGGAGAGATAGACACATCACTCTTGTCTTCACTTTGGGAAGAAAGAATGGAGGATTGAGTAAGCATTTGGCATCTGATACTCTTTGAGGATGTGGTAGGAAATCCAAGATAAGAGTGGTCGTAGAGGACCAATATTCTTTGAGGATTGAGTATCCAAGACAAGAATAGTGTTAAAAGGACATACCCTAAGAGAACCTAGGTGGGGTATGTTCCTTGAGAGACAATGATGAAGGTGTCTATAAATCATTGGTCTCACCAGCATTGTTCTCTGATCTTGTGGAGAGATAGAGCTATCAACCAAGGCCTTTTTATGTAACAATGTTGGATGATATGATGCTATACAGATGGGTTACCAAACTGACTCTTCTCATGAGAATTATTCAGATTGAGAATGTCCAAGAACCTTGTATAGATTATGAATACCTCCCTAGTTAAGATGTAGTGTTGAAATATGTAACTAGGTTCGATCTTCATAAAGACATGTAATCATGATTTTATGTATTTGATGTATTAAGAAAAAATAAATTTATTATTGTTGATATTGAGGCATCGGTTTCATGCTCAAAAGGAATGTATTTTTAGGTTAAGCATCCATTGAGTGCTTCTAGGTTTTTAATAAATTCTATTGAGTCATTGTCATGTATTGAAGGCCCATTTGGGAAAGTTACATTATGTAGAAGAAAATTATTTGAGTCAAGAAACCCTCCAATATCAAGTCAAAATGCATGCAACATGTCAGCCTCCCAAACATGTCAAGTTGACCTATTTTAAAGGACTAGAAGGCTATATAAAGAAGGCTAGTCATCAAACTTGAGAGGAGAAGATACACCCAACAATGTCGACCAAGATATCTGAAATCATTGAAGGAATAAGAAGAAAAAGTGAAGTGGAAGAGACACTTTTCTAGGACTGTCTTTGGACAATATCTCTCACATGTGCGGGTTGAAGCTAGGGAATCCATTGCAGAACCTAAGACCAAATTACAGTCATCTCATGAAGTTAAATATTAGTGCCAAAATAGCCTAACTTGAAGACCAAAGTCTTGAAGAGAATAAATCCAATGAAGTGAGGGAGGAAAAGGGCCAAGATTGACCTTATCATCTCACATGTGCGAAAATTGTAGGAAGTTTCAGAAGGCCAAGAATTTCAGGAAGAAGGGCAGTCCAGTGTTGTAGGATCGAAGTCAGAAAATAAGGAGAAATCGCAATAGTTCTAAGTTAAGGTTGACTTTGTTTGAATTAACAAGAAAAAGGGCAGATTTTGACTTGATCTTGGAGGAGTTTTAGTCAAGGGTCTAGGTCTTGGAATTCATCAATTGAAGATTCTATAAGAAGAAGAATTCTTGTGGGTTTTCCTCTCAGATTGGAGAGGTTTTGGCATTGGTTGATCACCTATATCTTGTGTCCTTTGTCTCATTGTTCTTTATGGTTTGGTATTTGTTTGATGAATAAAACACTAATAAGAAACAACTGAAACAAGAAGCTAATTAAGATAAGTAAAAATACACCATAAACAATTATCAAGTAAGAGAAATCACCTAAACTTGTTGCCCCTATATTCTCAACACCTTTTAACTTGTAGGAAAAGATAAAATATTTTTTAGGGCTTAAGGTTATACGATGACATTACAACAATATATTCAATATGACTTCAACATGTCACTTGTATAAAGTAGCTAAAAAAAGCACTATCGCAACTTTTAAATTGTAGGAAAAGGTAAAATATTTTTTATGGTTTAAGATTATACAATGACATTATAACAATACATTCAATATGACTTCAACATGTCACTTGTATAAACTGAATCTAAGTGGGGAGGATAATAAATTTTTTTTTTCAACCACTCTTCTCTCTCTCTCTCTCTCTAAAAGCTTCAAGTTCAATTGATTAGTCATTAAATTACATCATATCATCAAGTTTTCAGTGATGATTTGCCACTTAGGAAATCAAACCAATGATGGATGAAGTCTCTTTTTGGACATATACCAAGTTGTAACTATTGGCAGAAAAACAATGTTTTTGTCGAAAAAGATACATAGATTTAAACACAACAAAGTTGCAGCTATGCTACTCATAACACATGATAATAGTAAAATTTAAAAGGCTTAGCGATGTGTTGCCACAAACAAAAAAGAAAGTCATAAAATTGGTTAAGTAGAAGTGGAAACATCCATTAGTGCCACAGTGCCAAGTGAGGCAGGGCCTTTCCCTTTTGAAAAGATGGCCTCGATCTTGGCCAACCAAGGCCCATGTCCCTATGTTCCAGGGGAATTTCTCTATATTTTGCTTGAATGGTAGCTAATTCAAGAGAAAGCTCCATTTTGGCGCCATCTCTTTTTGCAAAGAGTTTTATCGATAGGGACTTTAATATGCCAGTATAATTCCATAGTACAAAGGTATCGATTTTGTCTATCATGGGTATGGCTAGGATCTGGAAGCTAGTTAATAACTAAGGCAATAATTTTTCCATCTGTGGACTCATTTTTGTTTTCCATGGCCTCAAATGATGCATGGTCCATGGCAAGTTGAATAAGATCAGGGGTATGTTCATAATATCTTTTTGTAGCAGAATGAGCTTGAAATCAAGCCCTAGAACTTCCTTCTCCCTTTCTAGAGGAGCCTCATTAACTTCTCATTTGTTGTTGGGGCATGTCAGGAAAACCAGAACGAAAAGGGTAGCCAAGAGGAGTGAAGTGGAGCCGTGGAAGAGAAACGAAGCTGACTGACTCAACAAGGAAGGAGTAATAGTCCACTAGGAGCAACGGGGTCGAGTTAGGCCAATGTAGGGGTTAGGAGATGGAGGCAAGGCCCAGATAGGTGTGAAGAAACAATAATCCTTTCCAGAAACCCTTTTATACATTTGAATTATATATATATATATAAGTTACATTTTTTAATGTATAAAATGGATTCAACCTCTTCAAAATTTACTTGGGTATAAATGATCCAGGTGGATATTTATGGCCACCCATCTATTCCACATGGACCCCCACCATTGTTTCTTTCAGATTCCTTAATTGTAGCACAATTTACTATTTTTGGCAGTTTATGAGATCCTAAAATTTTAGAGCCGTTTTGAGGCCATAAACGACATTTTTTTGAAAAATGGGAAAACGCGAGTACGTAACTAACATTTTCAATTCAGAGTTGTATTCCTCCAATAAATAATTCTAATGGGGTATCGTACGTGTCAAACAAAGATTGTATGCCAAAGTTACTACACTGGAAAGTTGATGTACCAATTTACGCCAACGGGGCGCATAGACTTTTGGCGCTTCATCTCCTATGGATAGTTTTTTGGATGTTTAGGGTTTTCCATTATTTCTCAATAATAAATAGGCCTTGGAGCCTCATCGTAACACAATTCAGAAGGCATGTAGCTACCACATCTCTTCTCATAGATAAGCTACCATTGCCTGAGCTAGTTTAATTCCATTCTGCATGTAAACAGTCTTCAATATTTGTTATTAATGAATTGAAGTTTTGTTTTCTCTCTCTCTCTCTCTCTCTCTCTCTATATATATATATATATATATATATTTCATTTCATTCCTTCATAAATCTAGCTCAGTGTTATCAGAGCAGTCACTCTTTCTTTCTTTGTATTTTTGTGCATGTCCCCAATGAGGTCGGGGTATAAGGATTAGGGCTCGAACTAGTTGACTCTTTGCAAGGCTGGCCACGATGACCTCCCATGGCGGAAGAAAATAAATTTGAGGGAGCAAGAGATCCTTTCAAAATATTTCTCAAAGAATCCCTCGAGCAACAAAAGAACATGATTATGGACAACTTTTCCCAAATCCTTCGGCGGATGCCCACAGGTGACACATCTTCATCCGGCAGCCACTCTGGAGGTACCACTCCCTTTAAGGTACAAGTCAACTTTGACATTCCCATATTTGAAGGCAAGATAGATGTAGATGTCATAGATAAATGGTTAAATCTATTGGAAGAATATTTTTCGGTTCATGATTTTTCCAATAGGGAAAAGTGTTGAAAATATGTTCACTATTGAGAGGAGGGGTGAACCAGTAGTGAGAGAAATTATAAAATTTTTATCTAACTATTTAATCTTTAGCATGCATAAACTAAAATATATAATCAGACATTAGTGCAACACAAATAAACATGCAACCACAAAATCAATCAACACAATGACACAATTACTACAACAAAACATGCAATTTGTGCTAGATTTAGCACCATATTTTAGTGCATTTTTTTCTCAATTGGGATGAGTAGTTAGACACTAAATTTGGCTCTATTGTACAATTTTTAAAGCATTCTTTTTGCGCCAACATTTGCATCTTTTTTACGCCAAAATTTGCATCATTTTTGCACCAATATTTGCATTTGGTTTTACAAGAAGTTTTGCTTCTAGTTTTGTGCTATTTTTTTGCATCTATTATTGCATCATTTTTTGCTTCTTGTTTTGTGCCATTCTTTTCTTGTAGTTTTGTGTTGTGATTTGCATCGAGTTTTACACCATCATTTGCATTTGATTTAGTTCCTTTTTTTTGCATCCAGTTTGTGCCTGTTTTTGCATCTAGTCTTATGCCATTTTTTGCTTCTAATTTTGTATCTATTTTTACATATATTTTTGCACCATTGTTTTGCATCCAATTTTGCACCATATGTTGAATCTGATTTAGCACCAAATTTTGCATCCATTTTTGCACCATTTTTTTCATCCACTTTTGCATTTGATATGTCTCCCTTTTTGGCATCATATTTTGCATGATATTTTGCATCTAATTTTGCATCATTTGTTTTATCCAATTTAACATCATTTTTAACACCATTTCTTACATCCAATTTTGCATACTTTCGAGCGTCCAAATTTACATCCTAAGTTGAACCATGTCTTGCGTCTACCTTTGTATCCCATTTTGTGTGTAATGTTACATTCAATTTTGAGCCATTTTTGTAGAAATTCCCATTGTAGATCAACAAATTATGCAATATACTAAAGCAAAATACAAGATCTACTTCTACAACAAACTTCGCGGAAGCTTATTTGAAAATGAGCAAGATCAAATAGAACACATATAACTAAGCAAGAGGAATCAATCACACATGAACTCAGAAGAATAATCCAAGGAAAGCCTCAACCTAAAACCCCAATATTTGCATTATCATACAAGTGGAAATATGTTCAGTATTACAAAAAGAATCAGCTCTCAAGCTATCCTGCTCTCTCTACAATCCAACTGCTGCTCATAGACAGTCAAAGGCTTCTCCCAAACCTTCTCCTCTGCCCTCCAAGCCTCCTATTTCCTTACACAGTTTTCCTTGGGGTCCAGTGCTGCCACCTGTGTGAATTGGCCTCTTCACACACTCACTAACCTCTGATCTAACTGCACAATCCTGAAGGAGATGATTCCTTCTGCATGGATGAGTTTCCTATATAGGAAAAAATCCTCCAACTGATAGTACATTGTCCCTTCCTCTGACCTCAACTGGATCTCTGACTGAACTGACATGCATGAGTTATTTATGAGAGAATATTCAGTTATCTGAAGTGCAACAGTTACTTGCATGAATGCATTAACTAATTGAACTCACAACTAGTTCAACAAACTATTTGAACTAATCTAACTGGACTTAACTCAGTTAACTAAGCTAACTAATTACAACTCAAAGTACAACTCATCCTTATCTCTTTAACTAAGGGATAAATTCCTCAATTAATGGAGAAACTATTGCATGTCTTCACATAGACTTCATGTTTGATTTCCTACAACTAAGTAACTCAAGATGAATTAATTAATTATTTTACAAACATCTGCTAATATCAAATTCAAATTTTACTTCTCTATTTTAGTTCAGGGACTAACTAAAATAGGAATCTATCCCGAAATGCTATTTAGAGCACTTCCATGTTTCATTCCTTGTTGCTATGTCCAACGTTGGTACCCAAACTGCTATTTATAGCATTAATATTTTTAGCACTTCTATTTTTAGCATTTCTTGTTGCTATTTTCAACACTCCCTCTCAACAAGAAAGGCATTCAACTCAACCCTGATCCTGAACCTTTGGAATGTTTTGCATGCAACACTTCTCCCAAGTGTTATTGCTCCAGCAACTCTAGAAACAAAAGAAACTCCCAACTGACCTTCCTATTGGGCTAGAAACATCCTCTGATGCTGAAGCTCCATCTACGGCTAACAAGTGCTCCCTCTCTGACCTCTAAGCTACTGCAACACTCCATGCATCTCGCACTGTTTCACACCTCTTTGTGCTAGCCTGCACTGGTGCAACACTCCTGTGCCTCTCGCATTGTTGCAGCATGCTAGCTCTGCACTATCATGGGATTCTTGCACTGTAGCTCTCTCTGCTGCTCCATCTGCATCTGCCTCTACCCACTCAGTCAGTCCTACTATTCCTCATTGGGGCTCTCGTAGCAAGGTCTAATCAAAGAGGTTGGGTACCTCAATGATCTTGCCCCTATTCCAGCCTCCTTGGGACTGTTACTCCACATCGCCCCACCTCCGACTTGGAGGTATGGATGCATGTGATCCCTCTACCCACTTGGCTCAAAATTTCCTCCTACTGGAGGTCTATGCATGAGTAGATGTCTCTACTCGATCTCCTTTAGGCTTCTCTAGTTGTGGCTGCTCCACAACATGCGGAAGCTACTTCATCAATTATGGTTCGTCCACAATTGTCTGAGACTTCTTCTGGCTCTACATGTTGAAAGGTAATTTACTCTCCCTCTCAACCACCAAGTCTCCAACAGTTGCCTTGCTCCTTAAGGCTTTGCATGCATCTTGAACCTCAAGAGCATACAGGTTCTTGACTCGTGAATCGATCTGCTTCACCTGTCTCATGGTGATGTGTCTAAGGAAAACCTATCCCTTACTGAAGACTACATCATAGCCTTTATCTTCCAACATTGTGATCGACACCAAATTTTTCCTCAGTCCTGGTACATGACATCGGTCAAGGTAATGCAAGCTCCATGCTTCCTCTGGAAAACAACCATGCCTACACCTGAGACACTATACTTTTCATCATTACCTATTGCTATGAGTATCTGGAGATCTTTCTCCTCCAAGGTACGGAACAAACTCTTGTCACCAGTCATGTGGAAAGAAGCTCCACTGTCAAGAAACCAGCCACATCCCACCATCAATGAAACCATGCATGCGAAGAGGGTGAAATCCAACTCAAACCATGAGGCCAATGCCTCACCTTCAAATCCTTCATTGGGTCCCATCTTGGATTTCTTCAGTGGACAATTTGTAGCAAAATGGCCCACATCATGACAATGAAAGCATTGCACTTTTGATTTGTCAAACTTCTTCCCACCATGGGAAGAACTCAATTTGGGATGAGAATCCTTCTCCTTCCCTTTCTTTGCCTTACTCGCTAAGGCGCAGTTTTCTTCATCCTCCTTAGATGAAGAAACATCTCTGGTGCTTCTTCTTATCTCCTCCTGCATCAGATCCGACCAAAGTCGTTCCCAATCTGGCAGTTTTTCTCTTCCATTAACCAAGTCTTGGTAACTATGGCAGCTCTTAGGAAGATTGAGGAGCGCAAGACTCAACATGTCATCATCAGCTGTCGTGATCCCTACACTTCCAAGCTCATCCCTACAGGTGGTGAGCTTGTTCAGATATGTAGAGATCGTGTCACCATTGTCACACTTGATTTTCTAAAGCTTGTCTTTCAGCGCCAGCTTCCTCTGATCGATGTTGTTCTGATATAGATCTTTCAATGTTTTCCACATCGAAAATGGTGTCTCCTTCCCATGGAGACTCGAGACTATGTGGTCTCAGACTCTCTCCAGAAGGATTCTCCTTGCTCTAGCCACACATTTCTTCCATTCTGCCAACTCTGTAGCATTAGCCGCTACCGGCTTGGGGACTTCTTGATCAATGAAGTCCTTTAGATCGTTATCCTCTAATACTACTTCCATGCGATCCTTACAGGCTATATAATTCAAGCCGCCATCAAGAGCATACTCGAGTCTTAAACCGTTGAACGCCATTGGTGAAATTGAGGTGTGATAAGAACTCGATTTCTATATTTAGGAACCCCAAACTTCTAACTTCTCCCTTATTGTATACTTTTCTTCGCTTTGATCCCCTTTGCTTTGATACCATGTATAAATTTATCTATGGATCAGCTAGCTCTGATACCATGTAGAAATTCCCACTGTAGATCAATAGATTATGCAATATACTAAAGCAAAATACAATATCTACTTCTACAACAAACTTTGCGGAAGCTTAATCGAAAATGAGCAAGATCAAATAGAACACATATAACTAAGCAAGAGAAATCAATCACACATGAACACAGAAGGATAATACGGGGAAAGCCTCAATCTAAAACCCCAATCTCTGTGTTACCATACAAGTGGAAATATGTTCAGTATTACAAAAAGAATCAGCTCTCAAGCTATCCTGCTCTCTCTGCAATCCAATTGTTGCTCATAGATAATCAAAGGCTTCTCCCAAACCTTCTCCTCTGCCCTCCAAGCTTCCTATTTCCTTGCGCGGTTTTCCTTGGGGTCCAGTGTTGCCACCTGTGTGAATTGACCTCTTCACACACTCACTAACCTCTAATCTAACTACGCAATCCTGAAGGAGATGATTCCTTCTGCATGGATGAGTTTCCTATATAGGAAAAAAATCCTCCAATTAATAGTATATTGTCCCTTCCTCTGATCTCAACTAGGTCTCTGACTGAACTGACATGCATGAGTTATTTATGAGAGAATATTCAGTTATCTAAAGTGCAGCAGTTACATGCATGCATGCATTAACTAACTGAACTCACAATTAGTTCAAACAAACTATTTGAAATAATCTAACTGGACTTAACTCAGTTAACTGAGCTAACTAATTACAACTCAAAGTACAACTCATCCTTATCTCTTTAACTAAGGGATAAATTCCTCAATTAATGGAGAAACTATTGCATGTCTTCACATAGACTTCATGTTTGATTTCCTACAACAAAGTAACTCAAGATGAATTAATTAATTATTTTATAAACAACTGCTAAGATCAAATTCGAATTTTACTTCTCTATTTTAGTTTAGGGACTAACTAAAATGGGAAACTATCCCGAAATTCTATTTATAGCAATGCTATTTTTAGCACCTCCATTTTTCATTCCTTGTTGCTATGTCCAACACTGGTACCTGAATTGTTATTTTTAGTACTTCTATTTTTAGCATTTCTTGTTGCTATTTTCAACAATTTTTTCATCTACTTTTGTATTTTCTTTTGCACCAAGTTTTGCATCATTTTTTGCACCTCATTTTGCATCTCAATTTGCATCCAAAATTGAGCCATTTTTATGCCCATTTTTGCACTATTTTTTCTACTTTTGTGTCCAATTTTGCACCATTTTTTATGTCCAATTTTGCATCATTTTTAGTGTCTAATTTTGCATCACTTTTGGCATCCAAATTTTCATCATTTTTCTGCCACATTTTCTGTCCACATTTGCATCTCATTTTGCACCTATATTTGAGTTTGAATTTGCATCTAGTTATGCATCATTTTTTACATCCAATATGACATCCTTGGTTTCACCCCTTTTTTAGTCCCATTTTGCATCTTGTTTTGTGTCTTTTCTTACATCCTTTTTTCCGCCCAATTTTGCATCCTAATTTTACACCATTCTTTGCATCCTCATTTTGGTATCAATTTTTGCATCCTTGTTTGTGCCCAATTTGATATCCTTTTGTATGCCCTATTTTGTTCCATTCTTTGTGTCTAGTGTTGCACCATTTTTGAATTCTACTTTAAAACCCCTTTTACATCATTGTTTGCATCTTGCTTTGATGGCTAGTTTAACATCCAATTCTACTCCCAATTTTGCATCCATGGTTACATCCACTTTTGGCTTCTTGTTTAGAGTTGTACTTTTCATTCCATTTATGAACCCCTTTGTGGAGTACTGAAAAAGGTATGTTTTATCGATTATTTTGTCATCTTTTCTTCAAAACTCATAACCTCTTTGCATCATGAACTAGGTAGATAATAAGAAATCATGTCAAAATCTATGAGATTTATATGCAACACAAAAATACTAATAATTGCCATTTTCTTATGAAGGAAAGGGAAAAAAACGAAATATTGTCATCCCAAAGGAAAAGACAGGGCAAAGTTAATTGTTGTCCCTTTGGCAGGGAACCACATGCAAACAAGGCGATCCAAATTGAAGCGTATCAGCCAAGGAAAGGAAAAGGAGATATCGAATCGGCACAAGAGAACAAATGGATAACTAGGAATTAACAGTTTGGTGAATCCCTCAGGATCCTTTGATCCTGAGGGATCGTTATTTTAACTATTTTTGCATCATTAATATCTCCGCTCGGCTGTTATAAAAAGGGGCAGCACTACTATCCCGGGGGGACCGAGGGACAAAGAGAAGATAAGAAGCCGCCAGATGAAAGGGGTTACCTCCCCCTGTAACATCAAAAGTGGTCCAGTTGATGTTAGGACCCTTTTAGTTTGTGGAGGAAAGCTACTTCTGTTTTGAGGGATGAGACTCATAATGATTTCCTGATATTGAAGAATCTGCCGCTAGCTGCCCACTTTGACGTATTTCTCCTTGTCCTCAAAAGCGCAAACCCTCCGGACCTTTATGTTTGTACCCTTCCATTTCATTCTCCATACCTATTCCTGGAAGAGAGAACAACCGCACGGATCTGTACCTTACCCAACACTATAGCATGGTCTGCCTTGCCCCCCAGCCCCTTATTTCTCCTCTGGCGGCTTCGCACCTTAATGATGACCTTTTTTTATTTCTCGGATTCTTGATATGACTATAATGAGGAGGACGACAGACCAACTGACGGAGATTGGGGAGCAGGGGCAGCTTCTGGCATCTCGTTGAGAAGTGATCCACTATAACTCTGCTTTGATGTTTTAATATAAATTTGGTTGTCGTTCCATCTTTGATCCTGGAGTAATCTAAAGCAGTGTGTCCCTGGAGGCTAAGGGCCCAGCCCTAGTGGAACACTTGCTCCTGTACTACTATCTCTGATTCGTGTGTAGTTTTCATTAACAACTTTGTTCGGTAATCTGATGTGTTTTGTTATTTTACATCACAATCCTGTTATATTTGATTTATGTTCAACCGAGTAATATTGTTCTCTGTAACAGGAATGTTGTATTGTTCATTCAAACTTTGTAATGTATTGATGTTTCTTTAATCATTGATATAACATTGTTGTCCCTTACAGAATTCTATTGTTGTTCAATTACAGAGTGACCAAGTTGTAACATTCATAAGTTGGTATTATTGTATTCATCTCTGGTTTATACTTAATCACGATTGTTGTCCAACTGACATTATTGTTCCATTACGAATTACAATCGTTATTCTTTATAACTGAGATTGATACCTGTTGTATCGAAATCAGATTACTGTTTCTTTTAATATTAAGCATGCCGCGTGTGTCATTTATCTTGGTTCATTGTACATTTACATTTGACTCTAGTTGTTGTTCTAGGAGCTGCAATTAATATCTTAACAATTATTCTGAGCTGCAACTATTATCTTAACAACCACAACTTGCCGGAAATTTGGCATCACATTAGTAGAACCAACCTCCACTTTATTAGAACTAGTCGACCGATTTGTGGTTAGGTCAGAAGGCAGACTACATGATGTCATGGTATCCGTTGACTCCTGGGAGTACCCTGCTGATTTTCTGATAATAAACCCCAAAAACTGACTTGATGGACATCCATTCATTTTAGGCAGACCTTGGCTTGCAATTGCTAACACTTATATTGGCTACCGACAAGGCAGTGTGACCATAACTAAGGGGCAAATATCAAGAACCTCACTTTATATCCTCTAGCGCAGCCAAGTGTCACAATAATAAAAACTAACAAGCATCTTGTATCATACCTCACTGAAAATATTAGATCTCCATTAACCATAGAAGAGGCCCTCGATTTCAAATACCAAACAGAAGATGATGCCATTAACAATTTCATTAGCCAAGCTGAATCCAAATCCCACATACAATGTCACATGATAGAAGTAGCATTCGATAATGAATTAGAAGAGGATCCCCTTAAAGATACGCACGATCAAACAATACCTACCACCTCTGTCTCAAATAGCAAAATTGTAGAAATTGAGCCAGGAAAGACTTTAAACAATAATGCCAACCTGACTCCTGAACAGGAAGAGAAGCTCATCCTACTACTGAGGAAATACAAAGAAGCATTTGCATGGGACTATCCTGATATGAAAGTAATTGATCCCCAGTTATGTACACACCACATTTACATAGAAAAAGAAGCGAGACTTGTTCACCAACCACAAAGGAGACTTAATCCTCATCTAAAAGATGTTGTAAAAGTTGAACATCAAAAACTTTTAGATGTGAACTTCATCTACCCTATCTCCGATAGTAAATGGGTCTCTCCACTTGTTGTGGTACCAAATAAGAATGGAAAGTGGAGAGTTTATGTAGATTATAGAGAACTACATAAAGCAACACAAAAAGACCACTTTCCCCTTCCATTCATTAACCAAGTATTAGACACTTTGGGAGGAAAGAAATTATTTTCTTTCTTAGATCGCTTCAGTGGATACAATCAGATTCAGATTGCCCCTGAAGACCAAGACAAAACCACTTTTACTTGTCCTTGGGGAACATTTGCCTATAGAGTTCTACCTTTTGGCTTATGCAATGCCCCTGCCAAATTTCAAAGGGCTATTCTTAGCATCTTTTTAGATTTAATAAATGAAGGGCTCGAAGTATACATGCACGATTTTACACCTACGGAGATGATTTTGACCTAGCATTGGACACACTGGAAAACGTCCTGCAGCGCTGCATTGCACCAGGCTTTGTTTGAGCCATGAAAAATGCTATATGATGATGACTGAAGGACTTATTCTAGGCCATTATAGCTCAGCAGCTGACATACAGGTAAACCCAGCCAAAATTCAAATAATTCTGCTAATTCCCACTCCTACCACTCAAACAGAGGTACGCAGTTTTCTTGGATTTTCTGGTTATTATAGAAGATTTATAGAACATTTTTCGCATATTTCTGCACCTCTATATGCACTGATAGGTAATGTTGACTTTCTTTGGACAGAAAAATGCGACCTTGCTTTCCAGGATCAGAAAAAGCTTGTGTCAACAGCCCCAGTTCTTAGAGGTCCATATTGGGACCTCCCATTCCAAATTTCATCAAATGCCTTAGATACAACTATTGGAGAAGTCCTTGGGCAGGAAGAAGATAAAAAACCATATGCAATTTATTATATTAGCAAGCATTTATCTCCTGCTGAATTGAATTATATTGTTACTGAAAAGGAATTTTTAGTTGTAATACATGCTGTAAATAAGTTCAGGCATTACATTACTGGATATCATGTTATCTTGTATACAGATCACTCTGCCATAAAATACTTAGCAAATAAACCAATCACAAATGGTAGAATAACTAGATGGCTGATTTTATTGCAGGAATTTGATATTACAATCAAGGACCGACCTGGAAAAGAAAATCATGTAGCCGACTTCCTCTCCCGAATGCCAAAACCAGTGGACGCAGCAGCAGTTGAAGATCAATTTCCATATGAATATTTGTTTGTTGTCACTGTTTAAACACCATGGTATGTTGATGTTGCGAATTACTTAGCAGTAGGCAAATTGCCGAAACATCTGACCCCCAAAGAATGAAAACAGATTGTCCAGCGAAGTGCTCGATTTTCTTGGACTAGGGGCTACCTATTCCATACAGGGGCAGATATGCACATCAGGAGATGCATCCGCGAAGATGAAATTTTTGACAATTTGAAAGCTTGTCACGACGGACCATGTCACGGACATTTCGCCGATCGAAGAACTGGACATAAGGTGCTGCAAACAGGGTATTATTGGCCAACGATCTTCAAATATGCAAAGAAGTTCGTTCAGGCTTGTGACAGCTACCAAAGAACAGGATGCCCTGGACAGTATGACGAAATTCCCCTAAACCCACAGCTAGTTATTGAACCATTCGAGTGATGGGCCCTCGATTTTGAACAACACTTTTTGTTTTAGCCGTTTCTTTTCCACTTTCATTTTGCTGTTCCTTTTCCAAAGGAACGGCACCTGCGTTTTGCTGTTCCTTTTCCAAAGGAATGGCACTTGTGCTTTCTGTTGTTCCTTTTCCAAAGGAACGACACTTTTGGCTTTTGTTGTTCATTTTCCAAAGGAACAATATTTCTGGTTTCTATTGTTCCTTTTCCAAAGGAACAACACTTGCATTTTCTACTGTTCCTTTTCCAAAGGAACAACACTTCTATTTTTTTGCTCTTCCTTTGAAACACCAAGATTTTTTGTATTCCTTTTACTTATGCTTGTTCTTCTTGCCATTCCAATTTAAAGATACCTGTTGTTCCTGCTATTTCGAGTCTTTTGGAGCACAACGATACACTTATGCAATGCATACAAAACGAGAGCATACTGAAATCAGGAAATTACATAAAATCGCTATTTTGATAAGAAATTGCTTTGAATTGATAAGAGGAAAGAGGAAAGGACACAATTATTCATCACTTTGTTGTCATTATTTTACTAATGCTGATATGATTGGTTATCTTTATCATGGTGGTTCTTTTTAAAATTCCAATAATCTTCTTTGATCATTATCAAGGAGTGAGAACAAAGGGTAATTATTTATAAATATATATATATATATGTTCTATTGAGATGTTAAGACTTCTTCCACCATTCCTACTGTTAAGGAGTGTTGAACCACCCTTTGTGTATAAGTAGGAAAGTACTTTATAAAAGAGAAAAAAGAGAAAAATGTTTATATGATTTTCTAATATGAATTGTCAAATGAAGGATAGGGGGTCTCATCAAGAGCCAACCTACCATGATCATAAGGAAGAAAGTGAAGTGGCATTCCCACTATGGCCACCACACCAGGGATATGATCCAAGAGGCACATCAGAAAAAAGAGTCCTTGGAATCGGAGGTCTCATCATGAGTTGGCCTGTCCACCTTTCACTCCTTCCTAGTGATTGGAATTATGGTTTAACTGGTTACTAAGCCAGCATAATGACCTCCATTTTGACATTACACAACACTTGCTAAGCATACACAAAGGATCATGGTTCCATGGGTGAAACAAACAACTCTGTCAAGGTTATGAACACCTGTCGGCAATAGAGCTCTGTTAATGGTATTGAAGTCACATTCCTTATACACCAATAGCAATCATTAACACCCTTCTTTGTCTTACACCTTTGTAATATGTCAAATAGGATTATGTATATCACTTGCCTGAACCTCTAAACACATGAAAATCTATTATAACCAATCATCATGGAAAATTCGATAATGACCGCATCAAACATTTTGTGCACGTCAGCTGTCCTATCCTCCCAGCCTCGCATCATATCACAACATTCTCTTATTTGTTAAGTGATCCTATTATACACCTCGATTTCCGCAACATGCTCCTTTTGTAAACATGGAATTTCCGCATACGCTGTTCCTTTATGACTCTGTACCATGACAGTTCGGCACGCCGCTCCCTCATTTGACGGCCGAGGATGGCCTATCACATTGCAGGGGGGAAGCGATGACCTCATAATTTGCTGTATACGTGTCAGACTATAATTCGGAAAACATTCACTTGGGAATAGCAAGGCTTAATGGTATATCATTTTTCAATTTGCATGGCTTACTGTTCTTAATCTATTTCCGTATTAGGCTCTGCAGCAATTAGTAAGTGACTCAGGACTTGAACGAGCCTTGTTGTTTCATTATTTTTTGTGTTTCTAACAGTTTGAACAGCCTGTTGTTCCATTGTCGTCTCTGCGTTTTTACAACATGCTAAAACATGGGAGGAAGATCAATTCGGAGAGAACCACAAGTATTGACAATTTTTGATGTTGTACAGGAAATCCTGGCAAGGGCAGGATGGTTAGTTTATCTTAATCGTTTACAAGAATCCAAGGAGACTGTAGCAATAGAATTCTTGCAGAACTTGCAAGAATATCACTCCACGGTAAGAAGGAGACACATAGCAGTCACCAATGACATAATTGCAGAGGTATCGGGTCTGCCAGCCACTGGACCTGTGTGGACTCTAAAGAAGGAGAGACTGCGAAAAATTATAAAAATATTCCAAGATGAAGGCCAAAACTTGGCAGTCAAAGGAAAGGGAGTTCTACTAGCAGCATTAGGAGAGTCGTGGGTAGAATTGGTGAATATTATCCAGAGTTACATCACCTTTGAAGGCAGGAAAGACGTGGTAAGACCACGACACCTTAAACTTTTAGCCATATTGAAACATAACTGCTCTGTGAATTTACCCGCATTTTTAAATTCCTTACTACATGATGTTGCCCGAAGCATGAAAAAATCACAACACATAGAATCAGTAGTAAGTCACCATAGGCTGATATGACTGATATTTAGCCACAGTCTTGCTCAGCAACAGAGCAGTTGGGAAGAACTAATCGCCACGATAGATGGGGACTGACTCTGCCAGCCCCAAAACAAAAACATGCTACCAGTACACCGAATAGACCATTGAAATGGAGGAAATCGGTTAGATTGGCATGGATTAGAGGGAGGTTGGAAAATTCCCAAGAGAATACCAGCCAACCAGTGGAGATAGATGATTCAGAGGACGAGCAACCCCTGCAATTGGAAGTGGAAGAGAATGAGAAAGAATTGGAAGGAAATGAGGAAGGAGAAACAGAGGAAGAGACCGAGCAGCCTGGGCAGGTGGAGGAAGAGATAGAGCAACGCGGAGAAAGCCCATGGAAAAATCCATTGCAAGAGGATGAATTGGCCCAAGTTCTGGCCAATATGGGCGAATATGCTCAACCTCTTAGCCCACTAGGTCTCCATATTGAAGAAGGACCAAAGGAGCATTATGCTCAGGACAAAAATGCATCCGAAGAATTGTGTGAATAGGAAGAAAAAGAAGAGAATAATCTCGTTCATGATGAAAGTATAACTGGAGAGAAAGGTGATGCAGATACAGAAGAGGAACAATTTGTTCCCAACCAGACTGCACTAGAAGAATTTCATGGAGAAGAAGGGGTGGAAAAAGAAGTCACCCAGGAAATAACATAACCAGCTAGGGTTTTTACTCCTGAGTGACCCGAACAGAACAATGAAGGAGTACCCCAGGAAGAAAACCAGGGAATTGGCCAAGATAACAATCCAGGCCCGAGTAAACAGACAATTGTTCCTTCTAAGAAAACAGAAGAAATTAAAAAATTACGAAAAGAACAGCAAAGACTGTTGAATGTGATAGCACGACTTCGACAACAAATCAGGGTTTTGAAAATGAGCAAGAGAGCAAAAAGGACTTCGGGGGTAGGACATGCAACCACTCCGGCGAGACCCCTCAAGAAAAAGGTTAGAAGGGCCCAAGTCCAGCCTGCCGTTCAAAACCTAAAGGAATAGCATGCAGTTGTTGCCCATGTTGAAGTGCAAACAGATGATATATCGGCCTACGACAAATAAGTTCAGATAGAGGCACAACCCTCTGAAGAAATGTAAACCCTAAACATGAGACGATGCAATAAGAAGATTCAAGTGAACCTTCCACTTACCACTACCATGTGGGACAATGATCCGAGGACAGTAACTTTACGAGAGGGTTTGATGCAAGCTCAACAAGCATTAGAAAAACTCACAAAACAAACGGTTTCTCAAGAAAAGTATGAAGAATTGCAACAACAGCTAAGGAATGTCAATTTATCCGAAAGCCAGGCTTTTAAAGGATGTCAGAAGGAAGAAGAAAAAGTCGCAAAGGTAACTCATAGGTTAGATGTAGTTATCAAGCAGATGGATACCTTATGCTCTTTGTACACTGACATCCTAGCATGTAGAGCCCCTGCTAAGAATTATGCCTTGTTTTTAATGGAACGATATTTGCAATTGAAAATTAATGTTGTCAAAGCAGGAGCCCCTATACAAATTAATACTATTGAAGATTTTATAAATTGTTGTAAGCACTATGGAGTAAAGGTTCAAAGATTATTGTGTGAATTCTATTTGCATAACCTTGTGTTAGATCAAGAAACAGAGTAGAACCTCGGCCCTTTCGTTGGGGATATCCAGTTGTAGGCATTTATTTCGTTTGGAGTTAATCAAATCAAATGGCTTAAAGCCTATAATGCCTTCCAAAGGCAAGAAAACAGATTAGATTTATGGGTAAGAGTTGAGCCTAGAAATCCAGTGAAGTTATGGAAGGAACATAGGAACCTCATGAGGACTCCAGGCGTGATTAAAGCATTAGGATCCATTCATACAGCAATCAATCGACAAGGGATAGAATACTTCTTTACCATCAAAGACCTTGACATAGATGCTGCTAAATTTCGATATCAGATTTCTAATCCGAATATCCAACTCAGGGAACCATTTAATTATGAGAACTTTAAGTTAGCCGCTGATCACTTGAACCTCTATGGCGAACTTATCTTGAGGGTAGGGCCATCTTGTTTAGGATATAGGTTCTGGAGTCTGATTATTTGGCACCCTGCACCTGGATGCCAAGCCCTGTATGAGATGCCTAAGGGACAGACAAGCCATCTTTTTGAACACCTAATTAGGCGTCATGGCTGTAGACCACCACATGAGATCTCGTCTCTAGCCTACTCTCTCACCGCCTTACATGTCAACTACAATGTTTTCATGAGGGCATGAAAAAGGGTAAGCAGGGGGGTGTGTGGAGAACTGAAAAAGGTATGTTTTTATCGATTATTTTGTCATCTTTTCTTCAAAACTCATAACCTCTTCGCATCATGAACTAGGTAGATAATAAGAAATCATGTCAAAATCTATGACATTTATATGCAACACAAAAATACTAATAATCACCATTTTCTTATGCGGGAAAGGGAAAAACCGAAAGATTGTTGTCCCAAAGGAAAAGACAAGGCAAAGTTAACTGTTGTCCCTTTGGCAGGGAACCACATGCGAACAAGGCGATACAAATTGAAGCGTATCAGCCAAGGAAAGGAAAAGGAGATATCGAATTGGCGCAAGAGAACAAATGGATAACTGGGAATTAATAGTTTGGCAAATCCCTCAGGATCCTTTGATCCTGAGGGATCGCTATCTTAACTATTTTTGCATCATTAATATCTCCGCTCGGCTGTTATAAAAAGGGGCAGCACTGCTAGCCCAGGGGGACGACTTGTTGTTATTCTTATGTGATTTCTCTTTGTATCTGAAACTTTGATCATCGACTCTCATTGAGAAGTGATCCATTGTAACAATGCTTTGATGTTTTAATATAAATCTGGTTGTCGTTTCATCTTTGATCCTAGAGTAATCTCAAGCGGTGTGTCCCTAGAGGCTAAGGGCCTGGCCTTGGTGGAACACTTGCTCCTATACTACTATCTCTGATTCGTGTGTAGTTTTCATTAGCAGCTTTGTTCAGTAATCTGATGTGTTTTGTTATTTTACATCACGGTCTTGTTATATTTGATTTATGTTCAACTGAGTAATATTGTTCTCTGTAACAGGAATGTTGTATTGTTCATTCGGACTTTGTTATGTATTGTTGTTCCTTTAATCATTGATATAACATTGTTGTCCCTTACAGAATGCTATTGTTGTTCAATTACAGAGTAACCAGGTTGTAACATTCATAAGTTGGTATTACTGTATTCATCTCTGGTTTATACTTAATCACGATTGTTGTCCAACTGACATTGTTGTTCCATTACGAATTACAATAGTTATTCTTTATAACTGAGATTGATACCTGTTGTATCGAAATCAGATTACTATTTCTTTTAATATTAAGCGTGTCGTGTGTGTCATTTATCTTGGTTCATTGTACATTTACATTTGACTCTAGTTGTTGTTCTATATTTCATTGCCTATTAGTTGTCGTTCTATTTCTGTTTATTGTCTGATTTATTCGTAGAGTAAAGATTGCTATCTGATTTCTGTAGGATATGATTGCTACATTTCTTTCTGTAGATTAAGGTTTTGTTGTTTATAAGAACTAGTTGTTGTTCCATTTCCTAGTTGTTGTTTCATTTTCTAGTTGTTGTTCCATTTCCTAGTTGTTGTTCCATTTCCTGTTATTTGCGTTATCTTTTCTTTGGTGTGCAGAACGATTTGAGACTGTAGTGAGCGTTGACATTTGTTATCTAGTTCCCAGATTGATGATCTGTTCCTTGATTATCTTTAGTTACATCAGTTTACAGAGGGATGAGTTACCGTTACTGTACCCTTGACTGATAAATTGCTAGAGTTTTCTGAATGCATGATTTAAGTCTTAAAGTGCTTTGTTGTAAGTAGATATTGTTTTAAGCATCTGCCTACTCTTGTATTCTAAGCACTATACTACTAGCATTACTCTGACAAATGACCGCCTCAAACTGAGTACACTCTTTGAGATAACAAACCATTCATGGATTGATAAGTTAATGTGAGGTAAATAGAGGTGAAAAAGACCCTTTTTACTGCTCGACACCCTTTATGGGTTCATTTTGTTAATTTCAATTACATAGTGAAATATATTACAATTTATAAATGTCATTTAAGAAGATATCATAATTCAAATTGATAACTTAATGTTTGTAAACAAATTTAAGGGCAATTAACAACATTCATAAAAAAATAGCAGAATCATCATATATAACAATTATCCATCAAATAATCATTGAAAATTTTCAATATACATATATGACTACTAAATCAATACCTATCATAGAAATCATTATTCCAAGGTAAATTCACAACTTTACTTCCAGAAATAGTAATATCATCCTACATAATGATTCTCCATGAAAAGCATTGACAATTTTGAATAAATATATAAAGTAACAAGATAATACTAATAATATCCTCATCATATTTAATCAAATCAACTAAGATTCAAACGTGTGATTATCATATCAAAATTTTTCGTGAATATCATTATTTTAAGGTGAATTCACAATGTCCATCCAAAGATAGTAATATCATCATACATAATAATTCTTCATTAAAATAATGTTGATAATTTTCAATATATGCATAAATTAAGAAAATAATAATGATAATATCATCATCATATTTAATCAAATCAACTAAAAGTCAATGTATGATTACCAAATCAAAATGTCTCATAGATACCATTATTCTAAGGTAAATTCACAACATCCAAAAACAGGAATCTCATCATACACAATAATTATTCATAAAAAAAATGTAAACAATTTTCAACGTATTCATAAGATAACAAGATAGTACCGATAGTATCATCATCATTATTAGATTCAACTAAAATCCAAATGTATGATTACCATATTAAGACATCCCAACTAAATATGAAAAATAATGCATGGCTAGCTAGCACCATGAAAATCATAGTCAAGATCATCCTTATGATCATTTCCATGATCATCATCCTGACCATCCGGATAATCTCATCCACACCATCATCACCAATGACATTGTCATCCTCGTCATCATTGTCTCTGATATTTGATGTAAGTTCAACATAGTTTGTGTCATCATCTTCGCAGTCATTACCTATAGCATATGAAGTAGGTAGCCATTTGTTCTTCATATTCTATTGTGAATGTTTGTTATTATGTCCATGCACGATTGGTAAATTAAGAGTTATTGGAAGCATTAGTTCAAATTAAAATTGTAATTCACATACAATATGAATGTCACATGAAATACCAGAGTTGTTTTTAATGCATGTACTTTTCTCTATGATATAATGGATATGTTTAAGAACAAATACTCACAAATAATGGCCTCATTTTATCCATTATCACACTAAATCCATTATACCTAGTGACGACAATGATTCCATTCAAATTGTTTTGAACTCCCCAAATTATAATGTAAAAGAGAAATAAAATTTTGATTTAAATTTAGCTCTAAATCCAATTGATTTTGAACTTCCTAAACTATAAAGTTTCTAAAAATAGTTTGATATTATTATGAATTTAGCACTAAATACAATGTATGTAGTGATGTAAGAAGGGGGATTTCAACTAGATTGGGTTTAGGTGGGGTGAAAGGTAAGGTAAGGTGGGCATTCTACAAAACTTTCTTTGGAAGGAAAAATATCCCTTGTCTGCTAGTGGTGGTTAGGATTTAAAAACATGGAAACAGAATTTGAAAGATGCCAACAAGAATTAAAAATGCTCAGGTTCATTACCTTTAGAGAGAGGGTTCATATTATATCTTAGATTATTGTGGTCTCGCTGAAAAGTGGGTAAGATGGAATTTTTAGAATTGTAACATGAACAAGAATGTTAAAAAAAATGATTTCTAGAGCTATTGGGTTTGTTAGCTTTGCCAAAAGAGTGTGAAATAACACTTAGCTCTATTTTATGAAATAGCTCGAGTGAGTGGAATGAATGGTGGGAAACACTTTATTAGGGAAAGGAAGATTTTTGGTCCATCCTTATTTCTATTATTATTTTTTCTTTTTAGAATGGAGGGAAGTATTTAAAAAGAATCCAAAAAAATATTTTTAATTGAAAAA
>APFE031489836.1:43609-93495 GCA_000404065.3 Pinus taeda
CTCAAGCCATGTTGTCTCACATGAGTACATGTGCATTGTAATGTTGATTCATGTCAAGTGTAAGTCAAGTGTCAATGGTTGGATGTAACAATCATAGAGTAGGTGAAGAGTCATGAGGTAGTTGAACTGTCACAAAGGGGAATGTCAAGGGTCACCCCACCCTTTGCTATAAATAGTCCCTCATAACTCATTGTAAGGGATTTTGGTCAACCAAGCTTCTGCTAAGACTATCTTGAAGAAGGCTTGGACAGTATTATAATGCGCCTTTGCTTCTCCACTGCACGGAGCTAGTATATCTCTTTGGAGGAGCAAGCGGATGTGGCTGTAACATTCCACTGTTGGGGCTAGTAGGTTTACATGGTGTATTATATGATTGTGACTTACACTTCTTTAATAATAAGAGCCAACACATTTTCATGCATATGTTATTATTGTAGTTGGATTGTTCCAGTTGCCTTAATGATATGGTGTTTAACTTACGCACTTGTATATCAACTGATTTGTATGCAATTATATGAATCTTGTTGTTAATGTGTTGCATATGTTGTTAATGTTGTCACTATCCGTGTCGACTACTCTGCTAGACATTAAACGGACCTTTCTCATGAACCTTGCTATATCAACCATTCACACTCGTCTCAGACTGATTCGTGAGTGTTGTTCGTGTTATCTTACCTTGTATGTTGTGATTGCCGCATCTGAGTGGACTGCTTCGCCGAAAGTTGTGCATGTCCTTTGTGTGGTGTTTTCGTAGCCGAGTTGGGACTGATCCCTTTCAACCTAGAACTCACCTTCACCTTCCTCTCCCTTCGAAGTGTTGGAACCTATTGTACACATTCCTTGACTCTATACATCAGTCACACCCTTGCTACTAATAGAGTTATCTTACTTGCCTCTATGCGACATTGCGGTCAAGGCATTACCTTACGACCCACTATTGGGACTCCTACACCAAATGGTCTGAGGTCTAATTGGGACTTCTTACCGGGGAGATCCCCTTGACATGTTGGTGGGTCCAACACCATCAACATTTCTGGCACTAGAAGGAGGGCCTGATGACAAGTAGTGTCCTCTCATCTATTTTTGAACCTTTGCATATCTTTCATGGAGTCTTGCATTCTTCTTCCCCCGAGGTGTTTTTCAAATCGTGAAGATGTCTCCATCTTGGGGAAGCTTTTCAATCTCTTGTCCACTCACATGTATGATGGTGAAGTCAAATTGGCTTGGCCTGAGCACTTACATAACTTTCTTTCCATGATTTATGAGGAATATGAGTTTACTGGTGAACAGATCGGGTTGTTGCTCGCATACACACTTCACGAATCTCCATTGTGCTTAGCGTACCAACTGACACCATGCACTCATGTGAGCGCTGCTGTGATCTTATTGAAGACACATTCTATCATTTTGATCGAGCCCATCTTGACCAGAAATTGTTACAGCAACAGAGGGCTCCGCATGAATCCATTATTGATTTTTGGCAATGCTTCCATTACTTGTAGTTTCAAGCTCCGAGGAGCCAAATGAAGTTCGCTTATCTCTGGGACCGGTTCAAGTATTTTCTTAATAAATATGCCCATCCCAAGAGGAAGCTTGATGTCAAGCCTCGCTCAACCTTCTTCGTTGATGGAACTATGCAATCCTATGTGGGAGTAGGCACTGTCTCAATGGACTGTCTGCCTCCCCCTCATTCAACAGTTCCACCATTGCCCAGTGATGTTGAGGATCATGTTCGCACATCTGTTCAACTTTCACACCCTCCCAACATTACTCCACTCAATTTTCATGCAAAGTTGGTTGTGAGTCCTTCGAGATCCCATATGCATTCTTTTCTTCGACCTCTGTCTTCTCACTCAGGTGTTCCTTTAGATGATGTTGTCTTGTGTTCATCCATTCCAAACTCTTCACTTGTTGTGAATGATGAACAACCCACTGATGGAGTTGGTGTTTCACAACCAACATGCGTTGTCATTCATGAAGAATATGAGTGGGAGCTTGAACATCAACACTCAGCGAAGGATGACTCCCTTCCATTTGAGCCCCCTCCATTCTTTCCTAGCTTCTTTGGTGAACCTGCCATCCATGATTTTGCATGTGTGTCTTCATCCATGAATGCACCCATTGTTGATCACTCGCAGGACTCACCGGATGCTAGTCCATCATTCGACAATGGAGAGGATAAGTTATTCATTGAAGATCCACTTGATCCTTCATCTGTCTTTTCCGGAAACAAAGAGGATGGTTTTGTTCGCTTTTCATCTACCCCTCTATTTGATTCATATAATCATGAAGATGTCGAAGAATTCATTGATTTTTTTTATCGTGGCGGTTGTGACAATTTGCTTCCAATTTTGACCACAATCACAAATCTATCACAGTTGATCTTTCGAAGCCACTGGTTTATGATGATCTACCTGATGATGAAGTCGAGACACCCAAGACTGTCAAGGCGCGTTAGCCTGAGCTAATGGTTATGTCATGCCCTCTCTCTCTTGGGGTTAGTCTCACTTCTGATCATGAAACTGTTCAATCTCCCAAGGGCGCTCCTCATCACTCATCTGTATGCATTGAAGATCCGTCTCACACACAGATCAGACTTCCTCCACTTGAACTGCATGATCCCATTGCTCATGCATTGGAGGAGTCTTGCATTGCAAGCACGCGTTCACGACGCAAGTTGTCTTTGTTTCTTTCATTTGCTTACATGTCTCATTCAAGAGTGTGATTTCGCTTCAAAGTTGCACATAGTGTCACACAACACCATGATAAGTCCACAGTCTGTTAGTCATGCACATGCACTCACTTATGTCCCGTGGGCACTTTGAAACACGAAGTGTGGCTGTCTTCACTGTTATATCTTTCTTGTATGCTGGTTCGCACAACTGGGTTACTCGCGGACCAAGCCTTCACCCACATGGGTCTACCAATGTGTCGGTGGCTGCATTGGAAGTATCACTTCACGTGATTAGGCCCATGCACCGTTAGTGTAGGAGTAGGAGTAGTGTTTTCTTGCATGATTGTTTGCTTTCATTTTTACTTCTGTTTTTTCTTGGCTTTGTTATTAGTTCGTTCGCTTGTTTCGTTCATAGGTTAGTTCGCATGAAACCATGTGTGACTCATGAGACGAGTTGGGTAAAGTACAAGAGGGTTTCTACAACTATCACTACTTGGTTATATATCATCTGGCCTCTGTATGATGAACTTGTTACTCTTACTCCATGATACATTGAAGGAAAATACGTACTCTTCGAAGTGAACTTGGGTGTAAACACAATGTTTGCACGCTAACTAGTGTCACCTTCTTTAGTCGATTGTTTTTGGGTTAACCCTTGTCAGATCAATTAAGTGGGGTAAGGTGAAGGGGGAAACCTTAACATGCACGTCAAAGATATAATAAACTACTTCTCTACTGGAACAACCTCCTCTGCTCTGAATAAGTCAGGATCCCTCTTCCACCTCTGAAATGAATAAGTGTTATGCACAGTGGAAATGAAAATGAAAAAAATAGAAATGTCAAAAATTTCAAAATGAAAAATGAATAAGGTAAAAGAAGAGAAAGGCTTCCTATGCAGGGAGGTGATGCAAGTAACTCCACCGAGGTACTGATCAGGCTTTCTAGCAGTGGAGCCATGCTTGTATTCTTATGTGACTCCACCTGGGTACTTTCCAGACCTACTTGCAGTGGAGCAACACTGGAGATGAAACTAAGACTTTGACGATTATACTACTTGTGCACCTATATACCCCTCAACCCCAATCGAAGCAATTGCGTTTCCTTGGCTTGGAATGTGTGTTAATCAACCAAGAGTCTAGCAGATGCTACATCTTACATCAAGCTAGTGTGAAGCCAAGATGAGCTGAGAATTGAACAATACTTCCAGAGGTGTTAGACTCGTTTTTCACGGACAAGGTCTATGTAGAGAGTTGGACTTCTACCAGTGTGTCGCCAAGTGTTGTAGCAGTTACAACCACCCTCCAAAATTTTGCCTTCGCCTCGTTTTGGAGCCTCCCTTCCAACCTTCACAGGAGCTTGCCTTGCTTTTTCAAGTTCACAAGCTTTAGTGTCTTTCATGCACAAAGGCAACCTGTCGGTCACAACTTGATCCATTCCCCTCACAAGTTATTCACCCAGACTTGGTCCAATTGTAGGCTGAGCAACTTCCCCTTGAAAATTGCGCATTTCTGGAGGGAAACCAGACTTCCCTCCAGAAATTGTGCAATCCTCTCTGACAGCTCGCTGGGCTCTAGGATTGTCTAATCCTGCTAGCTAACCCTCCCAGCAAGATTTGCACAAATTTTCCCAACAACAAGCTTTTCAGCCCAAGATTTATGCAAATCTAGGCAACAGTCAGCTCTCTTCCCAGAAATTGCTCAAATCTCTTGGGCAGCCAGCCCAACTCCCAGCCAAAAATGCTCATTTTTCTCTAGCAGTTGAGCAGTCTCCTGCATGTGCAGCTGATTTGACTGGTTCCCTCCGAGACTAAGCAAAACAAACTTGCATGCATGGTCTGCTTCTCCAAGGTAGCATGCAAAGGCATCCCTTGTTTCAGGGATATATGTTTAGCAGTTGGAGGTCACATGCAAGGAGAAATTCTGAAACCCCCCACCAAGTGTTGCTTCCCCTAGATTCGTGGCATGCGCGTCACAACCTCGATGTTATCAAAACTCATCAACCGGATGTTGTAGAGCTCATTCCTCACATCAACCTTGCAGCTCTAACATCCCACATCACATCTAGGAGTAGTTGGCACATTCAACTTAGTTGTTTTGGGGTAAGCTCGCTTCCCATGCCTTGTGTTGCATTTCTGTTGCTTTTTGTGTTTTCACTTGTGGGAGCATTGTTTGCTTGATTTCTTTGAATGCTTGCTACTATTTACATGTATACTAGCTTTTCCTAGCTTTGTTTTAGTTTTTGTTGCTATCTCACTGTTGTCGCATGCATGAAACTGTTTTGTATGGACATTCACTGAACCGTTGAACTGCCTCACCCACATGCATGTTGATCTTCTTACTGAATCTTTCATTCATGTGTTGCATGCACTATTAATCACTTCTGCTATCACTTCGTGTCGCCATGTATTCAATGACTTGCTTTCAGTTGCCCATCGGTGAGTCGGGCTATCCTTGGCCCAGCCTCTTCTTTCACCAAGGTTGCATTGCACATTCTGGGAAAGGAAGGCTCACCTTCCTCTCCATATTTGTGCATTCCTACCCAACATTGGCCTCCAAGACTATTTTGCACATTTCTAGAGGACAGTGGCTGCTTGGCCCAAGAAATTGCACAAATTTGTCCCTGGGCCAGCATCCTTCCCAACTAGAATTGCGTAATGTGCAATCCCAGTAGTCAGTAGCCAGACTGGACTGTGCATTGTGCAGTTCTAATAGTCAGTCAGTCTCTCAGCAGCCCGAACTGTGCCTTGTGCAGTCTTGGCAGTCGGCCTCTAGACCTCCCAGCCGATATTGCGCAACCTTCATGATCATTCACCCAGGTATGTTGCAAGTCAGTTCTCATGTTCATTTTGGTTTTCGACTCATAGATTGCTCGTTATGAGTGTTTCCATGTTTACAGGTATCGCAGGTGTTCATCTGCCTCTCAGTAGTATAGGTACAATGGTTTCCAAGATAGTAGAGATGAAGACACTGTTCAGAGCACGCTTGGGGATGTAGTTGATCAAGTGTCCATGGAATTTCCTACCCATGAAGACATCAATTTGTTAGTAGACAAGGACATCACCATACGATAGCAACAACATGAACAACAGCTGAAGACAACATACCAAATGCAACAAATGCTAGAGGAGGGTTGTTGAAAACACGGAGGCAGAACAAGGTTGCAAGCTTAAGCAGGTACATTGATGATGAAAGCAACTTTGGAGACTCTAGCTATGAAGTGATGACACGACACAAAGATCACACGAAGGCATAAGATAGAACAAACAAGGAGTTGCATGTGTTGAAGCAATAACTCAGGAAGAAAATGAAGCTGCACAGACAGACGAATGAGTTGTAGCAGGAACATGAACATCAGTGGTCGCAACATGCACTCACAGATGAAATTACATCCGTACAAGTTAAGGATCCATCTTAGCAGCTAACACAGAGCAGACATGGTGAGCATTGTTCTTAATCGCATGCAAGGGATTCAGCAGCATGCATATCATTGAGCACACGCATGCAATCCAACCTATTCAACACAATCACCAAGGTGAAGACAAGAAGCAAGTCCAACTGGGGATGAACATGTGCTTCGGTAAGTTGATTCGCATGACCACCAGCACCCATTTGAAGATTAGCACAAACATTGTGCATTAGTGTGTTGTTGGTTTAGCCGCACCCAAGCAGACCATGTGCATGTTGGCAAACGAGTTGGATGAAGGAGCTGAACCAATGCATCGGTTGCAACGAAGGCAAGAGTTCACTTCAGCAATATGTCACCATGAGGTGCATGCACACCATCACGGACAACCAAGCTTGGCATCAGCTCACCACCTTCACCATCACAAGCATGTCAAAGAGTTGGCCTCATCATAGTAGACTGAGTGTCAGTGATGTCTTGCAAGGCTTGCTCAAGCCATGTTGTCTCACATGAGTACATGTGCATTGTAATGTTGATTCATGTCAAGTGTAAGTCAAGTCTCAATGGTTGGATATAACAGTCATAGAGTAGGTGAAGAGTCATGAGGGTAGTTGAACTGTCACAAAGGGGGATGTCAAGGGTCACCCCACCCTTTTCTATAAATAGTCCCTCATAACTCATTGTAAGGGCTTTTGGTCAGCCAAGATTCTACTAAGACTATCTTGAAGAAGGCTTGGACAGTATTGTAACACACATTGGCTTCTTGATCCAGGTGGCTCCAGGGACACACATAGGACAAAGAGGGCTTACAGAAGCTCAAAAATCAAAGTGATCAGAATGCTTTCGAACTAGGACTAGAGCGTAGATCTCATCGTCCTGATCACAGTGGTGTAAACGGTTCATCAATTCGAGCTTGTATGAGGGAGAAAGAGCTAGTCACAGTTTGATTGACTTTTGCTAACTGGGTAGGGTTAAGGAGGCAACAATTTGGACAAAATCCGACCACCGATTTCGGCCAACCTGGGCCAGATTCTGGGTGAATTTGTGGCCTGTTTAATTTGTCTCCTTCAGTCATTTTTCGAATTTTTAAAAATGGATAATTGCTTATATATATATATATATATATATATATATATTATATATATATTAGATAATTTTTGGGGTGGCAAGCACCAACCCCGCCACCCTCATGTCCCATGTAATAAAAAATAATATTAATTATGGGTTGATGGGCCATGACCCCCACTAGCCTCCACCACCAAACAACATTTTAAATTAGTGGTGGGCGGCCATGACCCCGCCACCCCTAGAGCCACACAATGATAACACATAAATGTGGTGGGGCGTGGGCTGTCAACCCCGCCGCCCCTCCACCTCACCCTCGTACCAAATGAAATTGCAGCGGAGGTTAGGGGAGCGGGCCACCAAACCAGTGGAGCCACCTCCCAATTAAAATAATATAACCATTCCATGCCAAAAAAAGAGAGGGGCAGAATTTGATCCCCTGAGCCCTCCTCAACAATTTTTCAAATTTACCAATGCACCAACAGTGCTTTTTGTAAACTCTACCCGAAATTATATATATATCTATATATATATATATATATATATATATATATATATATATATATATATATATATATATATATATATATATATAAACCATTTTTTGTTAGTGTGCCCAAGCATGGAGGAACCAGGAGGCGGGCATGGAAGACGAGGAAATATATATATTTTAATTAATTTATTGCAGGTGGAACCATGACTGAGCGAAATTTCCAGGAGGGTGAAATTTTTGCAGTGTCCAAATTGGACAAACTTTATGTCAATCTTACACCTCTCGGTGACACGAACTCGATGGTTCAGTTAGTTTCATGATCTGAGCAGCTGATTTTCCGAGGACCCAAAGGAGGGAATCTTTGAGGAATCTAGGGGAATCTAAAAGATTCCTTAAGCCCCAAAATTCTGCTTTCTCAGAATTCAGAAATTTGACAATCGATTTTGCACTATTTGACGCCAAAAATCTTATGGTGTGTTCAGATTTTCCATTTGCTCATTTCATTTCTCGACCACTTTTCTAAGTGGAGTGCAGGTGTCAGCATTCATGAGTGAGCAGTCATTTCCATGCGATTCGATGTCATGAGATCGATGGTCTGAACAACTTCAGAAGTTCTACATCCGCTTCTTTAGATGGCCCCTGGATGTGAGGTATATGAAATGTGTTCATGTACTTCTTTTGCCATGCATTGTGCTGCACAGATCCTTGTTTGATGTTTGATGTGGGATCTTGTTTTCTTACTTTTCTCATGATTCCTGCTTGATGTGATGCGGAATCATCTGTGTGATGTACTTGTCGTCATGATTTGTCATGTTTTATTTGAGATCCCTTTGTTGTATATTGATGGGATACTCATGTGTCACCATGCATGTTTGCATTGAGATCCCTTTTATGCCATGTTGGCAGGATGTTCATCATCATCATGCATGAGTCTATGTCATACTGATAAGAGTCCTTTTGACTAAGAGTTCCTGTAGCAGAACATCTCTTGGAGCCAATCCTACGTGAGGGCATTTTCCTTGTATGAGACTGACGTCACCTCTTATGTACATCATCACTATTGACAACACTTAATGCATCGGCCTACACCATCTTGACATCGGGGCCCAGAGACGTAGCCCCTCTTGGACGAACTTCGTTATCAATGTCTTGTTTTCTATGTTGCTGATGATTGTCATGTTCTTCTTCTTTACAGCATGCACATGTATTCAGTTATGTTCTTTTTAAAAAGTAATTTAACACATCATGAAAGTAAAAGGTCTTGGAAGGGTCCTTCCTCACACCCGAACTTGGATCAAGTGGTATCAGAGCGGTCTTTTTGTGGATGTGAATTGCAAGCATGAACAATGGAATGTGCAACGACATAGGATGAGAAAGCGATGTACGAGACCATGCTCAAAATTTCCAAAAGGGTGGAAATAATGTATGAATCTCTACAGAAAGAGACAAAGGAAAAGGAGCGATTGCAGCTTCAGTTGCGAGCCACGGAAGAGGCCTTGGAAGAACTGAAGCACAACAAACATAATCTTCAAACAAAGAATGTTGAATTGAAGATGCTTCTACATGAAGAGAAAGAGGAGAAACATAGTTTGCTACGACAACTGCAAGCAAGGGACGGGGCCTTGGAAAAGTTGCAGCGTGACCCATGTGAGGTAAAATGTGATTCTTTGAATTCATGTATGTGTCCTAATGATGATTTTGCTATTTTTGAAAATCATACCACAGGAATTGGCTCCAAACTGTTGAAGAAAATGGGGTATGAAGCAAAAGGCTTGGGCATTAATGGCCAAGGCATTGTCAACCCCATCAAAGTAGAAGAATTACCCTGTCAAACAAGACTTGGGTATGTCAAAAAAGAAGTTGGGGAATGCGCCGAGACATCTAGCGAACCACCAAGAATAGATGATGAGAAGCTCTCATCAGTTCTTTCCAAATCGACGGAGGAGGTAAAATATGTTGATTTCCTTTCGGTTTCATCGTCACATAGTATGATTTTTGTTGGAGATTTGGAGATCCCAATTACAGGGGAAAACATGAGGCTCCTTACCAGGATGAGGCACAGGTAGGAAAAAGAACTTGGTGTTAATAACCAAGGCATAACTCAACCATTGGAGGTTATGCAGAGACCTCAATTTGTAGGCTTCAGATACACCAAGGGACAATGCTCAAAGGTGTCATATGCTTCCGAGACATCGCCAAAATCATCGAGGAAAGAGAATGATGGGAACACACCCCCATAATCCCATGGTAGTATCCATTACAGGGAAAGAGCCGAGGCAAGCTCTCATCGCCATACTTACACCAGAGATAGCAAGGAAAGGTATAACCATTCTCGATATTTGAATGTTCATTTTGGTTATAATCATGTTGTTAAAGATGAATGTAACTCATGGAATCGAAAAACATGTACCTTTTGTGGATTACATAACCATACATTTTCTAAGTGTTGGAAAAGAATGGCATGTTAGCCTCACTCTCACATTAAAAACAATTCTAAGTCCAAATAATTAAATTAATTAAAATCAAGAAAGTTGGATTTAATCCTACCTTTCTAGATTGAGTTTGTTTCTCATGGTTAGGAGTTAGTTTAGGCTTAGTTGGTTGAGATATTCTCTCCAACTAGTTAGGCTCCTAGATTAGTGTGTTGTTGAGATATTTTCTCAACCATAGTGTCCAAGAGAGACATACCATCTTGAGAGAACTTCCTCATGTATTTATATGTATCATAAACATTATTTTAATAATGAAATTCATGAGAATGTGAGACTACAGAAAAGTCTCTCATGCCTTTTCCGGCATGTCTGGTTTTTCTATATTTCTGATGTTTATTGCATGAGTGGTTTATTATTATTTTTCTACATGTGGTATCAGAGCTAGAGAATCCTCTCTTGTGTGTAGAGAAAATAGCCATATGAGGATTTGATGAGTGCATGGTATATAATTGTGTATTGTGGCAACATTAGCCAGTATGGATCTGCGCTAATGCAGTTGATGTGAGGATTATATTACAACTCAACAATGTCTTGGAAAACTCCATTCAATTGATCAACAAATGATTGATTGGCAATTCTATCATACATTTGAAGGATGACAATTCTAATCTAGTTCAATGAGATCTGAAAGATCCTCAAATTACTGAGCGACATATTGTATTTGTGGCATACTTCTCCTTTTGTTTAAATTGTAGCCAATATACGTCACAGAAGACCTGCACTGTGGGGAGCACACGAGAGGCTCGCGGGAGGATCTTCCTCGTCCGACTGGGGTTTTTGGCAGTGCAGGTTCCTCCAACTCGGCTGGCGGGCTCAAAAATTGTGTTATTTTTTTCACGCAGTTTTGAGGGCCTTATTTTTGCGACTAAAAATATCCAATGCCTCGATTCTCTTCTTGAATGGCCCTCACTCTCCAGCAGTAGCAACTTGGACTTTCTTTCCATCTGACTTCAAACAGCCCGAGAAAAATTCTTTTGTTGCTTTATTCTTCTGTGGCTTTCCCTTTCTTTCCGCGTGCAAGAGGATTCACGCAGCATTTCTTCATGGCAGTCTCTTCATGGCAACAACATCATTCTATGCGTTGATTTCCTTCAAACGACGGCTTCAGAAAATGGTGGCTCAATATATTTGTATTAGCTGACAGTCGCTTCAACAAAACAAAAGGACGTTTGGCTGGACTCGAACTCCAGAGTGCGACAAGAGTGACATGGTCATATTCCACTGTTTTCCAAAGCAATCTAACAAATTAAAATAGAACACGCATTAGAAAAAGAGCATATCTGCAATTCTTAATTTTCTGGGAGTTATATCGTTATCCATGGGGATACTCTTATTCTATGCTTTGTTTTGGTAATCCAAATTGTGTGGACTCACAGATAAGAATACGAGATTATTGCTACAGAAGCTTTTGAAAAGACATCATATGGTGGATGGTACTTATGCCTAAAGTGAATGGTGAGCATACCTTTACATACATAAGTTGTAAAGTTTAAAATGAAACGTGACTTTAAGTGATTTTATAAAGTTTTAATAATTATTTTAATGGGAGTATGTAAAGGAACTTTTAAAGAGTGATCCTAAAGTTTTTATGAGAGATAAGGTGGGTTATGAAAGTATTTTTAGAGTGATAAGTAGATTTTTTAAAGTATTGTTTTAGGAGAGGTTAAAAAAAAAATCTAGTTTACATGGAAGACAAGAAAACCAAAAGAAAAGGCATTTTTTGAAATAAGATGTGTTTTCTAATCTCTAAAGTGATGTTTTTAGAGTAATAAGGGTATGTTTTAATACTTTGGAGTGATAGATTTTTGGAGTGATAAGTGGAGATTTTTAAAAGGGAAGCTCATTGTTGTATTCTGAAGAAAGCTTTTTAGCAGAATGTGCTTTTATTTTTTGAAGAGAAGTTGCTTCAAGGGAGTGTGAGCTTGAATTTATCATTGCTTGAGAAGGTGAAGATTGATGTACTCTAGTAATTAATAAAATCATAATTTTTGTGGTGCTTGTGTCCTAGATCCACCCGAAATTAAATAAGGGGATCTTAGGTACATCATGTGTAATGAATGCATGTGCATGACTTGTGTTCAAATTATCTCTTTGTATTAACTACATGCACATAAGCAAGCTTAAGTATAAGAACACTTAATCAAGCTCCTATAATCAAGCTTAAAGTACACAAACACAAAGTGTCACATCATCAACTTGATAAGATAATCTTCCAAGCAAGCACATTTCACATCATGTAATCAAAGGAATCAAGTTAAGGATGCTACAAAAATCAAGCATTTCAAGCCAAGACGACATCAACATCATCAACACTTTTTGTATCACTTGCAAATAAACATTTTTTAACTTAATTGTAGAGTGCATTCTCAGTTGTAACCGACACCCTAATTTGAATTGTTAAGGTGAATACATTAGATCAAGTAAGTCTTCAACTGAGTCATCAAGATTTAAATTGTCATTTGTCTCTTGGGTGCATTTTCGACAGTGTTTGACACCCTTCCTCTTTTAAAATCCACACATTCAGTGAGTAGATTCAAGAAAGCACAAAGTATCAGTAATCAATCAAGCAAGTTCAAGCAAGCCATCTAGAAAGCAATAATCATTCAAAAAATCAAAGCAAGCGAGTGTGTCATTCAACCAATCAAAGCAAGCGAGCGTGTCATTCAAACAACTAAGAAAGTGAGCGTGTCAAAATCAAGTACGAATGTTCAAATCATGACATCTACAACAAACGAGCTAGTCTGAAGTTGATTGAAGCATTCACAAAGTGTCAGTGAAGCATTCAAGCAAAGCGATCATCATCAAGTGAGCGTGAAATCAAGAGTTCAAGCAACGAAGTTATAAAACTCTAGCAAGTGTTTAAAGCATCAGCAATAAGCAATAGTACAAGTGAGCCTGAATTCAAAGTGAGCAAGCTAACATGGCGACACACATTCAATTGTCCCAAATTCTTAACAATTTTATTTTATCATCAGCTGGTGACATGGTGAACATCAGCAAAACAACTTCTGTTGATATTCCAGTGCATCTTCAACATGCACGTGAAATGATTGAGTTCCTTCAACTGGAGTTGCAACTACAAAGAACTGAGTTGCTAGAGAATAATGATGATTCCAAGTCACTGATCCAGCCAACATCAAGTGTCAAAGTGGTCCCTGATCCAGTTCAACTTTCCTCCAAACCAATCATCAAGCCATGGGACGAAATCCAAAGTAACAGAAATCGACGAGGCTTAGGATATGTTAAAGATGACGCCAAATTGCATATCCTAGATTATTCAAGGCCCATTAAGTTTGTTAGTGTAGGGTTTCTTGCACATATCACATCAGCTAGTTCTGGGAAACTTGAAGGCAAACAGAAATACACGCAAACTGAGGTTGCGGTCACACCAAAATGCCTTCATTGTCAAAGAACCATTCATCTGGAAGATCAATGTTTTGATCTCCATCCTTGTCACCATTGTGGCAAGCCATGTCATTCATCAACAAAATGCAGCAAACAACAACAATCAAGTAGATTGAAGATCGATTATTCATAGATTGATCCTTGGGAATGGTCATCCACGGTCAGAAGATTGTATAAGTTTTACAATCAATTTCAGTCACACATAATGCAACCAACAATCAAAATGAAGATGGTAATATCGTGCAGTTGAATGGGAGAGTACACCAGTGAACACTGCTACACTTGAAGGGGGGGAGTTCAGAAATAATTTGAAGAATATTGTCTCTCTTTTCAGCTGACAAAGGGGAGAAAATGTCAATGAAATTGACAGTGGTTGTCAGACTAAAAGTCTCGACAACATCAATGAAGCAGCCAGTGGGCATTTTCATCAGCGAGTGAGCATCAACAAATTCGCCAGTGGGCAATCGACAATAAAGTCAATCGTGAGTAGTTTTCAAACACAACAAAAGCAACAGTAAGTTGTTTTTCAACGTCATCAACCAGTGGGCGTTCTCTATATTTTGTCATTGGACAAAGGATGTTGATTGCAAGCAAAGGACAGATGGATACTTCTGCAGCTTGGCACATGATGGAGTTGTCAAGCGACATTCAAAGATGAATCAGACATGCAGCTAACTCATGGTCTCTTCATATTGCAGTTTCTTCAGCATCCAGCTTTGGCTGTTTTTTAGGCAAATGTTTTTTGAGGATCAACAGTTTTAACACGAGAAATTGGAAGATGGTTCCTGGTTCTTAATTTGGACTTAGCATTGAGGGGGGGAATGTTAGCCTCACTCTCACATTAAAAACAATTCTAAGTCCAAATAATTAAATTAATTAAAATCAAGAAAGTTGGATTTAATCCTACATTTCTATATTGAGTTTGTTCCTCATGGTTAGGAGTCAATTTAGGCTTAGTTGGTTAAGAGATTCTCTCCAACTAGTTAGGCTCCTAGATTAGTGTGTTGTTGAGATATTTTCTCAACCATAGTGGCCAAGATAGACGTATTATCTTGAGACAACTTCCTCATTTATTTATATGTATCATAAACATTATTTTAATAATGAAATTCATGAGAATGTGAGACTATAGAAAAGTCTCTCATGCCTTTTCCGCCATGTCTAGTTTTTCTATATTTGTTATGTTTATTGTATGATTGGTTTATTATTAGTTTTATATAAGGCAGTACACAAAAGGATGAGGCATGAAAGACCCTCTCAACAGCATGTAAAGAAACATGTTAAGCAGGTCTAGAGGAAGAAGACCTATTGTAGTCATTGTGACAGAAGTGGCCATCAAAAAGCCACATGTTGGAGGCTCTATCTAGAGCATCACCTTAAAGACAAAGCTTCAATGCATGAACCAGGTAAAACAATTGTTTGATAAGCAAAACCACCACATGGGGGTGACCCATTCACATTGATAAGTGAAAAATAGTTTCTAGATATGTTAGCTTGTCATGGTTGTGCTTTTGTAAACCATCTATTGCATTTTAAAATGTAAAAGTGATGATGTGTTTTCCATCACTTATTAAGCAACAGTTTGGTCTTATTTTGAGTTGCATGATAAACTGTGAAAGTGATGTCGTGTTTCCATCACTGGTCAAAGAAACAATAGTGTTTGGGCTTATCTTTATAAATCATGTGTTGCAGTGATGATGTGCTTTCCATCACTTGTTGAAGTAACAATGATATGTTGGACTTGTTTTCGTAGCTGGGGTATTGCGTCCATCTTGATGTAAACTTGACCACTGAGTATGTGTTATAAACTCGTGGCAAGTGTGGGATGCTTGGGTCATTAGTTGGTTATGAAAGTCAAGCATGTAATTTCAAAACAATGTACTACAGGTTGCAAAGGTTGCAAGTGTCAGATCATCGCTCAAGGCTCTAAAGAACAAAGGTGAAGGAGATGGGAGCAAGACATTTTCAGGATGCTCGTGATGTAGACAAGGTACAGAGAAGTTGTAGAATGTTTTTCATGCTTTTGGAGGACCAAAATCTCCTCGGCGGGGAGGATTGATCCAGGTGGCTCCACGGACACACACAAGACAAAGAGAGCTTATGGAAACTCAAAAATCAAAATAGTCAGAATGCTTTCGAACCGGGACTAGAGTGTAGATCTCATCATCCTGATTATGGCGGTGTGAATGGTTCGTCAATCAAATCTCGTATGAGGGAGAACGAGCCAATCAAAGTTTGGTTGACTTTTGCTGACTAGGCAGGGTTAAGGAGGCAGCAATTTGGTCAAAATCCGGCCACCGGATTTCAGCAAACCTGGGTCAAATTCCGAGTGAATTTGTGGCATGTTTAGTTTGTCTCCTTCAGTCATTTTTCGAATTTTTAAAATGGATAATTGCTTCTTCTTTATATATAATATATATATATATAATATATAATATATATATATATAATATATATATATATTATATATATAATAATATAATATATATAATATAGATATATATAATTTGGGATGGCGGGCCACCAACCCTGTCAACCCCCCCGCCATATCCCATGTATTAAAAAAAAATATTAATTATGGGCCGAGGGGCCATGACCCCCACTGGCCCTCCACCACCAAACAACATTTTAAATTAGGGGTGGGCGGCCATGACCTCGCCACCCCCGGAGCCACACAACGATAACACATAAATGTGGTGGGGCGCGGGCTGTCAACCTCACCGCCCCTCCACCTCACCCTCGTACCAACTAAAATTGCGGCAGAGGTTAGGGGAGCGAGCCATCAAATCAGCGAACCCACCTCCCAATTAAAATAATATAACCATTCCATGCCAAAAAAAGGGAGGAGCAGGATTTGATCCTCTGACCCCTCCTCAATGATTTTTCCAAATTTACCAATGCACCAACAATGCTTTTTGTAAACTCCACCTAAAAATTTATATATATAAACCTGTCCTTTGTCATTGCGCCCAAGCATGGAGGAACCAGGAGTGGGCATGGAAAACGAGGCAATATTTTTTTTAATTAATTTATTGCAAGTGGAACCATGACTTAGCGAAATTTCCAGGAGGGTGAAATTTTTGCAGTGTCCAAATTGGACAAACTTTATGTCAATCTTACCCCTCTCGATGACACAAACCCGATGGCGCATTCAATTTCCTTATCTGAGCAGCCGATTTGCAGAGGACCCGGGGGAGGGAATCTTTGAGGAATCTAAAAGATTTCTCAAGCCCCAGAATTTCGCTTTCTCAGAATACAGAAATTTGACAATCAATTTTGCACTATTCGATGACACAAATCTGATGGTGTGTTCAGATTTTCCATTTACTCATTTCATTTCTCGACCACTTTTCTAGGTGGATTGTAGGTGTTAGCATTCATGAGCGAGCAGTCATTTCGATGTGATTTGATGTCGTGAGATCGATGGTCCGAACAACTTCAGTAGTTTGACATCCACTTATTCAGATGGCCCCTGGATGTTAGGTATATGCAGTGTGTTCATGTAATTATTTTGCCATGCATTGTGTTGCACAGATCCCTGTTTGATGTTTGATGTGGGATCTTGTTTTCTTACTTTTCTCATGATTACTGCTTGATGTGATGTGGAATCATCTGTGTGATGTACTTTTTTTCATGATTCATCATGTTTTAATTGAGATCTCTTTGTTGTATGTTGATGGGATACTCATGTGTCATCATGCATGTTTGCATTGAGATCCCTTTTATGCCATGTTGGCGGGATGTTCATCATCATCATGCATGAGTATATGTCATACTGATAAGAGTCCTTTTGACTAAGAGTTCTGCAGCGGAACATCTCTTGGAGCCACTCCTGCATGAGGGCATTTTCCTTGTATGATAGTGACATCACCTCTTATGTACATCATCACTATTGACAACACTTAATGCAGTGACCTACATCATCTTGACATCGGGGCCTGGAGACGTAGTCTTGTTTTTTATGTTGTTGATGATTGTCATGTTCTTCTTCTTTACAACATGCACATGTATTCAGTTATGTTCTTTTAGAAATGTAATTTAACACATCACAAAAGTAAAAGGTCTTGGAAGGGTCCTTCGTCACACCTGGACCTGGATCACTTCTCCACTGCACAGAGCTAGTACATCTCTTTGGAGGAGCAAGCAGATGTACTGTAACATTCCACTGTTGGGGATAGCAAGGTTACATGGTGTATTGTATGGTTATGACTTACTCTTCTTTAATAATAAGAGCCAACACATTTTCATGCATATGTTGTTATTGTAGTTGGACTGTTCCGGTTGCCTTAATGATATATGTTGTTTAACTTACGTACTTGTATATCAACTGATTTGTATGCAATTATATGAATCTTGTTGTTAATGTGTTGCATATGTTGTTAATGTTGTCACCATCCATGTCGACTACTCTGCCGGACATCAGACAAACCTTTCTCATGAACCTTGCTATATCAACCATCACACTCATCTCGAACTGATCCGTGGGTGTTGTTCATGTTATCTTACCTTGTATGTTGTGACATTCCTTGACTCTCTGCATCAGTCACACCCTTGCTACTGACAAAGTTCTCTTACTTGCCTCTGTGCAACATCGCGGTCAAGGCATTACCTTATGAACCACTACCGGGACTCCTACTCCAAACGGTCTGAGGTCTAATTGGGACTTCTTACCGTGGATATCCCCTTCACATGTTGGTGAGTCCAGAACTGTCAACAGGATTGTAATTAACACTCCCATAACTACATTACCAGTCTATGTGTCATAAAGGACGCAGAGCTACAAATGATTTCTATGAAATCTAAACTAGGCGAAGCTGCAAATGTCTGCGATGAAATCCAAACCAAAATGAGAGAATGAAAAGTTTGCATAGCTTTGAAGTCCTAAGAAATTGTATAATTTGGAAACATAGGAGCTCATGGGTAGCAAAGGAAACATTGCTGATTTTTATGTTTGCAAAAGGCCCAAAGATAATGAAAACTTGCGTTAGGTGTCATTATAAAATCTAGATTTTATAATAATTATATTTATAAGTAATTATTTATTAAAAATCTACACAATTATATTTACACATAAAATTATTGAATGCTTAAACAAATTTATAAATCTAATAATAATAGAAGGAAATCCATTCAATAATAAAAATCACTAAGGGAAAAGTATATGGAGCCTTTTGCTTTTGTTTTTTAAATGGGCTAGTTTCCATAGTTAGTAAAAGTCCAAAAAGTAATGTCAATTGTTTTTCTTTTTTTAGAAAAGAAACATATTTATTATGGAAAAATCCATAAATAAGGAAAAGAAAAAAATTGATAACTAATTTATTTATGTTGTTGAGTAGAGGTTTTTTTTTACATAATTTTTAATTCTAAAAAATTGGTTTTAAACCACATAAAATTAGTCATCCACCAATCAAAGATAGGAAATTCAAATTTTAAAAATTCAAAAAAATAATTTTCAATTTCTAAAAAATGATTTTAATATTTAATTTTCCCAAAACTTAAATTAATTTTAGAAATAGTTTCTAAAAATTTACAAATTAAATAAAAGTCAAAGCGTTTTGACTCAAACTGATTACAATATACTCTTCCTTCGACGAGTATAAAATAACTTAATGCCATGTGTTGTGTCGCTAAGATGGGTATTATGCATCTCTTCATTTCTAAGTTGTAGAATGTGTTTGGGTTTTCTTAATGCAATAAAAATCATTCCACTCTTCGTTATATCTTGAGATGTTTAACTTGCACCTAATAAAACAATAAAGTTAAAATAGGTTTTCCTTTGTCGTTTGTAGATCCGTGTCCCCATTATTCTTAGTCTTAATAGATTGATTGTCTTATGGTGGCCTTGAGTGGTCATTCCCATTAGTTGCACGCTTTTTAGTTGCCTTTTAGTGACATTTCTTAGGTTTGATAACATGTTATTTAATTTATGAAAAATGGTTACTGTCCATATTATTGTTAAATATGAATATTAAATATGTTGGTTTTGAGCGTGGTTTAGCAAAAAGTTCCAAAAAGGTAAATTATAGATTGTCTTTTATAAGGTAATGATTCATTGCTTTGTTAAAATTGTTATGGATATTTTTTTAGTATATTAACTTGTATGTGATAAAGTCAAAAGTCACCTCTTTTTGAGTTTTTCATTGGTCAATTTCCCTTAAGGCCATCAGGTTCACCATGCAGTACTAGGTTAAGGAAATATAGTAGTCACGAAGTGGCATTGTCCAAGCACTTAAATCTTGAAACATGTTTTTCTATTCACATCATACTTCCTTTGTGTGTAAATTCTCCATGAAAATAGTCTCATGGAACATGAGGGGCCTCAATAGTAAAGGAAAACAAAGACTCCTAAATGAAAAATGGTATGCAAAGCAACCATCAATAATGTTGATACAAGAAACGAAAATATTAAGTGAGGTTCTACCTCATGTAATTAGCAAATGGGGGAGGAATTTCCAAGTAGTAGTGATTGATGGTTAGAGATACTTGGGTGGAATGGTTATTATTTGGAATGATAAAGACATCAAGGTTACCAATATGTTTACCTCTTTTCACATTACGACAATACAATTTTAGTTAATTGACATCGAGGACTCCTACCATGTATCCAATGTCTATGACTCTAATATTGCAAATGGTAAACCTCTATTTCTCAATTCTATTGCCAACACAACTAATTTATACTTTCCATCTCCATGGATTATTGGGAGTGACTTCAATATTATCAAGTCTCTCGAGGAAAAGAAAGGACCAATCACAATGTTTACCAAGAGATTTTGTAAGCTATACCATCAAATCCCTAAAGTAGTCTCCATTAAAGTGCTCAAGCAATTAGTCTCCACCCCACAAATGTGGTTCAACGAGATGTAATACATGTGTGTGTGGTGACTAACTTAATACATTGTTCTAATAACTCCACAAACTTAAGTATTTCACTCCATCACATAAATTAACCATAGTGTGACATAAGTAAACCAAGAGTAGATATGAAACCATTAGGCAACAAGCACCCCCTAAATGCTCAATTAGGTGCTTAAATGATGAAGTGAAAATGCAAGGGTAAAAGAGGACTTCATGATTTAACCATCACAAACATCTAATCACGTGCGACTAGGAGTGTATATATTCATATGTTTGCCAAAGAGGGAGTGAATACATGAGTTACCATTCATTGGGCCTTATGTTGGGTTGTGTTATATTCTTTCCACGACTAACCTATGTAGTGTACCGGGGGGTTAGAGGGGGGGCGGAGCCCCCGCTTTGGTTGCGCTGATTATGCAGCGGGGGGTCACAGGGGGGGCGAAAGCCCCCCTGTTCGGGGGGTTTGAGGGGGGGGGTAGCCCCTCTACGGGTCTGGGGCAACCACCCCCGAAAAAAAAAATGCCCAATTGTTGGGCGACTACCTATGTTTTTGTCCATGGTTTTAGACGCGATGGGTTTTGGTCCATGGTATTGGAGCTTCGACATGTATAAATATGTAGTGTAACATTGAAAGGAACATAATGAAAAATCAAGCTGGTAGTCCCAGTTTTGGGATCCAGTGGGAAATCTCTTTGTATATGTGTTTTATGTGTTATGCTCTCGCATTGTTTATTTTTCTGTGATTTAGAATTCGTATGCAGGTAATTTCTGTACGGGGTTAAAACCTACACCTTATTTTTCTTTTTTTTGCTTTTTCTTATATATAGGACTTATGGAATGAGGTTTTCATAAGTTTGACACAACTCATAGATATAACATTTACATGAATTTTCACTTCAACCTTAGAGTTTAGACTTAGATACATCATTCTAGTGTATCTTTAATGATTTTGGCTTTCACTTTTTTATTTTCTTTCATAAAAAATGACAAAAGGGGAAATATTTTGTTACAAATCGATGAATTCTTATCATAAAGGTGTCATGTGATGAAAATGAATTAATGATGTTATTCTCTATGAAAAGGATGGGTATTCTTTGGCAAAACTTATGATTGTGGATATCTCCTCCTTGGTTGAGAGGGAGTGAGGGTGGATACCATATTCTCCATGTGCCATGTACTATGACCAAGACTAACAATTGTAAACCTAGTAAAGACACCAGTGGGGAGAATGGTGTATTGGATAAACATCTCGGACTGATATTCTTTGAGAATTTGTAATTTGACTAGAACTAACTACCATAGTCAAGTACATTAATACAAGATAAGAATAGTCATGAGGATCGACATTTCTTAGTGTCAAGTATTATGACAGTGGATTAGGAAATGGTCATGTGAGGATATACGTGGTGAACATCCTAGTGGGGTGAGTGCCTAGAGAGGCAGTGGTGTCCAAATTTATGCCTCCCAACATTGTGCTCTAATGTAATGGAGAGATAGAACTTGTTAGTCAAGGTCTTGCTATTTTGACAATGTTGGCTATGATGATGTAAATCATCATTGATGCTTATCAATCCAGATCCTTTCTTATATGAATATTTCAACTTGAGAGTACTTTGTTGTGTCATTATGAATACCTCCCTAGTTTAGAGGGAGTCTTGAAAAATGTAACTAGTGTCGGTCTTCATAATGCAATAAAATGTAATTTTTATCATTGGTATTTGTTATTATATTCATTATTATTATTTAATTTTGGTCAAAGCATGTTCTTCATGCTTATAGAGTCAAAAAGAAATTATTTTGAGTCAAGAGAAATGTATTTGAATCAAGTCCCATTTGGACTTTTGAAATAAAAAGGAAAGGAATTTTTATTTTGAGACAAAGAATCAACACAAGACCAAGTCTACCTGAGAGGCAGTGATTCAACCCTCTTGGATAGGTATATATATATCAGTCAACTCGATCGCTTGGAAGAACAATCACTTATCATCACAAAACATCGATTCTTGTGCCAAATAAGAATAAAAGACAACCAAAATTAGAGAGATAAACTATGATTTTTTTTCAGCCTAATTATGTGCACATGTGCAAAGGTTATGTGGCTTCTCTACGAAAATTACAAGTTTGAACTTCATCCTTCACTGTAGGTCCAAAAATTTTGTGATTTGACCATATTTTATAGTGTTAAATCAACATTGACTTTTGTTAACTTTGACTTGGTTGGAGGAGACTTGGAGGGGGGTTGACTTAGATATTTGTGGCAATCTTGGTGTTGTTCTTGGTTCTTGTGTATCTCATTTTGATGTAATTTTATAAGAGAAGGATTTTTGGGTTTTCCCCCTTATGGGGTTTATCCCTGGCTTGGATCCTAATTCTTGGTGTTCTTTGTTTCTTTGTGATATTTATGTTTTGCATTTTTGCGTAATTAGTCGATGAAGAAGACATTTTAAGTAATAAGAAGCCAAAAAGAATTCAAAATTAATTATAAAGTTAAGATAAATCAATAATTTTATTCTAACACTTGGTTTCTCAACATGAAGTAGGGTAATAGGTCCTATGACATCCAACCTGCGATCTATGATGGGAAATCCTCAATAGTCTCTCTGCATAAATATGTCCCATTGAGGGGGTCAAGAAGAGGTATGAGGCATCATCAATTTTATAGTTGAAGAAGTTTGAATCTTGGTTTGTCAATTTTGGCCCTATGTAGGAAAGAAAACTTGGAAGGAGGTGATCCCCTTGGAAGAGTTCAAAAGGGGAAGGCCACATAAGTCCTTATATAAATATCTAAATCCAAGGACCCCTCTCATATATAGAGTTAGACATGTATTGAAAGAGAGTAAAAAATGATCCATCCAAATCTTGATAAAGAGAATAAAACATCCCTTGAATCTCATAATAAATGGGGCATCTATAGATGAGGTGACCCTCTAACTCTATCTCATGTATATGGAAAAGCTAATATATATTATTAAGAAGAGGAAAATATCCCAAGAGAGATAGAAAACATAAAAAGTATGATACTAATACGTATGCATAAGATGATCTTGAAAGTAGTAAGTTCTTAAATCCATGAATGTCAAGTCATTGACATCATCATAATCATTGTCATCATCTTCATTATCATCATCATCACCAGCATCATCGTCATCATTATTGTCATAATTTCATTATCATCATAATCACCATTCATTTTGTCATCAACGTCATCATGATTATGGACATTGTCATCAATTGTTCATAATTATAGGTGTTGTAAGAAATATCATCAAACCAAAAAATGTTAAAAGTGCTAGAAAATGGTTGTTAGGACACATGACATATGTAAGAGAAATAAAAACTCTATTGTTTAGAGATGATTTATGATCATCATCATCACTACCATTATCATCGTCATTATCATTTTCACCATCATCATCATTAATGTAATTTCTATCATCATTGTTGCCATCGTCGTCATGGACATTATCATCATTGTTGCCATCGTCGTCATGGACATTATCATCATTGGCATCATCATCATCATTCATGTCATTATTGTTGTTGATCATGACCTATATGACAATAATGATAATGATGATGATGGCTTGGAAGAAGACACCAAGATAATGATTATGATTATGATTATGACCATGACAAGATTTAAAAATTGGGAAGATTGGCTAAGGTCATTAGCATCATCATCATCACAATAATTGTCATCAACATCATCATTGTCATTGTAACCACCATCATCTTTATCATCATAATCACAATTCATGTCATTGTCATCATCTTCATTATCATCATCATCATAATGTTATGAAACCAGCTCACAAAAAGATAGAAAAGAAGATCAACGCCTTAGAATTAAGCCTCTTCAAGGGGGCAACCTCCTTTACATTGCACAAATGAACAATTATTGGATGATACAAATGACAAGACGTCCTTTCTATATATAGGAGTCTAAGGGGTCCCAATATAATCAGAGCCTACAGAACAATAATATTGTAGGGGCACAACAATAACAATAGTGGGCTTCTATGGGTCATAATAATAACAACATGGGGACTATATGGGCACAATAATACAATAAGGGGGTTGCACAAATAAAAATAAGGGGTTACGCTAGTATTATATGGACCTAACATGACTCTCTCCTTCAAAAAGTGTTGTCCTCAATGCTTGAGTAGTTGTAGATACTTCTGTATAAAATTTCTGTCCTCCCATGTGGAATCTTCAGCGGGTGAGTTCTTCCACTTGATGAGATACTCTGAAATTGATCAATTTCATAGCTGTCAGGTTCTTGTTTCCATGATTGTTTCAGGTTTCAATATGATTTTTATTCCTTGTCAAGTTCCAACAATATTTTTTGAACTGGGAGCTTGTCAGCTATAACCTTCTTTAAGAATGAAACCTAGAAAACTAGGGGCACTCAGGAAGATGCAGGAAGCTCCATTTTGTATGTCATAGTACCAATCTTTTGCAGCACCTTGTAAGGACCATAGTACTTTGGTGATAATTTATTATCCTTCTTAGCTTGCTTGAGGGACATTTGTTTGTATGGTTGTATTTGTAAAAATACCCAGTTGCCTATATCAAAGCTTCTTTCACTACGATGTTGGTCTACCTGTTGATACCAAATGTTATGAAACCAACTCACAAAAAGATAGAAAAGAAGATGAACGCCTTAGAATTCAGCCTCTTCAAGGGGGAAACCTCCTTTACATTACACAAATGAACAATTCTTGGATGATACAGATGACAAAACCTCCTTTCTATATATAGGAGTCTAAGGGGTCTCAATACAATCAAAGCCTACACAACAATAATATTGTAGGGGCACAACAATAACAATAGTGGGCTTCTATGGGGAATATTAATAACAACATGGGGACTATATGAGCACAATAATACAAGAAGGGGGTTGCACTAACAACAATAAGGGGTTACACTAGTAGTATAGGGACCGAACACGTAATTATTGAAATTGTCATTAGTTGTTCATAATTGGAAATGTCATAAGAAATATGATCAATGCAGAAAATATGATGAGTGTTGGAAAAGGATGCAAAACTTAAAATAAAATAAAATAAATAAATAAATAAAAATTAATTAATTAATTAATTAATTAAAAAAAATTAAAATTAAAATAATAATAATAATAATAAATAAATAAAATAAAATAAAAGAAATAAAAATAAAGTGGGGGCAACAATAGATGTAAAATTGGATGAAAAGTGGACGCAACATCAGTAGTGGCAAAACAAGTCAGAAAAATATACACAAAATTAGATGCAAACTTTGACACAAAATAGGAAGCAAACATGGGTGTAATAGTAAGCATAAAACTTAGCATGAATTGTAGTGAAACAAATGTGGATGCAACAACAGACGCAAAAAAGGACACAAACTTGGATGCAAAAAGGAGGCAAAGTTGGATACAAAAAAGGATGCGAACATGGACCAAACATGGGTGCAACACTGGACACAAAATTAGATGCAAAAGTGGACGCATCAGAAGTGGATGTAAAAGTAGATGCAAAATGAGATGCAAAAAACATAAACAATATTCGATGCAAACTTTGACAAAAGAGGATGAAAATGTGGATGCAAAAGTGGAAGCAAATGTGGGTTGCAACGGTAGACATAAGATGTGGCACAAATTATGGTGAAACAAAAGTGGATGTAACAACAGAAACAAAAAAGATGCAAACTTATATGCAAGACAAGATGCAAGAAGGGATGTAAAAGTGGATTCAAACATGGGTGCAACATGAGAAATAAAATTGGATGTAAATTATGGATGAAATGGAAGTAGATGCAAAAGAAGATACAAAATGAGATGCAAAACCCAACGCATAAACCTAACACAAAAGTGGATGCAAAAACAGATGCAATATTTGATGCAAATATTGGATGAAAAAGAAGTTGTGAACATGGATGCAAAATTAGAAGCAAATGTAGGTACAACGATAAGTGCAAAAAGTGGAACAAATTATGGCACAGCAAAAGTGGATGTAATGATAGATACAAAAAATAAGCAAATAAATATGCAAACGAAGATGAAAAAAGAGATGCAAAATTGGACATAAACATGGGTGCAACTATGGATGAAAAAGTAGATGCAAAATGAGACACAAAACCCAACGAAAATCCTGACGCAAAAGTGGATACAAAAAGGGATGCAAAAATAAATGTAAACGTCAATGAAAACCTAGATGTACATGAGGATGCAATCATGGATGCAAAATTAGAAGCAAAAATGGGTGCAAAGGGAGGTGTCAAACTAGGTGCAAATTATGGCACAAGAAAATTGGATGCAATAGTGGACACAATAATGGATGCAAAATAGGATGTAAATATGGATGCAAAAAAGGATGCAAAAGTGGATGCAACAAAAGTAGATGCAAAACTAGACACAAACTTCGATGCAAAACTTGGCGCAAAGGGGATGCAAAAAATGATGCAAAAATGAATACAAAAAATGATTTAAAAAATATGAAAAAGAGAATGCAAGAGATGATGCAAAATTTGATGCAAGTGTAGGCAAAAAAAATGGATGCAATAGAGGATGCAAAAGTAGGTGAAAAAAAATTAAGTGCCAAAATTGATGCAAAACATGGTGCGAAGGATGACACAAAACTTGGCATAAAGCCTGGCATAAAACCTGGTGTAAAACCTAGTGCAAAACCTATTACAATATCTGGTGCTAAACTTGGTGCAAAACTCGGTGCAAATTTTGCATCAAAATTTGCACCATGTTTGATAAATGGACACAAATAGCACCAAAAATGGGCTTTAGATGCAAAAAAGGAAGAAAAAAGGGATGTTAATCACGAGGTTTTGTTGTAGTGTGTTTTGGGACAGGAGAGTATGGGATTGTCTGGGCTTTTGTGTAATGTTTTGTGGAATGCAGGTATGGGACTATATTGGGCCCTTGTGTAATGTTCTAAGATAGGAAAGCATGGGTAGTCCCATATTCGTAGGGTGGAAATTGGGCTTATTAATATCTATTTGTTACTAAGTTCTCACCTTGGGGCTGATAAGCCACTTAGTAAATTTGAAATCGAAGAGAAGAGAAGGAAATGGGTGCTTTCCAAGTTGGCAATCGATCCAGTTTATGTACGTAATCAAAGAGAAGAGAAGGCACTAGGTGCTTTTCAGGCTAGCAACCGATCTGGTGTGTGTACATGGTCAAAGAGAAGAAAAGGTTACCGGATGCTTGCCAGGATAAGCAACCAATCCAGCGTGTGTAAAGCAAGCAACAAAGAGAAAGTTAAGATAAGTATCAATATTTCATTGATTTTTGAGCTTTTAAATTTTGAATCTAAATTCAATATTCTAATCTATGATGGTTTGGGTTTGTTGAAGAATGTAACTAGTGTCAGACTTCATAATTATATTTGAGTCATGATGTAATGTATTTATCAAAAGAAAGAAAAACAAAGCTTATTATTAAAGAAATTGACTAATAAAAGCATGGGTTTCATGTTTGGGTCAATTGTTTTAAGGCCAAAGCCTCCATTGAAGGCTTCTAGGGTTTATGTCAAGTGTCCTTGTCCATGTCATATTGTAAAAGACCCTTCTTGGTATTTATTTGTCAAAGAAAAAAATCATTTTATTATCAAATAAGTAAATTAGGCCTCCTCCACCAAGTCAGCCTAATTGGACATGTCAACCTAAACAAAGGGGGCATAAACTCGTATATAAACAAAGCAACTCGACCTCATTTGTCACTTACACACAAATTTGATTTGCAGCTTTTGGGGCCAGAAAAAGTTTGAAATTCAAGGGAAGAAGAAGAAAAGGCTAGCAAAGGAGAAGGTCTCTCTCAAGCATAAGAAGTCGAAATTCTCTCTCTCTCTCTCTCTCTCTCTCTCTCTCTCTCTCTCTCTCATGTGTGAAGATGTGAAGCTGCTGGAGGGGCCAAAAAGTGTTGTGCCGAAGTTGGGCCAAAATTTTGTAGCTGGGAAGTTGAAATTTTGGATTATTGATGGATTGAAGTTGTTGGACAAGAAAAGACAACTCAAGTGTGTTGAATCATATTGGAAGGTTGAATTTGTGGAGGAGGAAGGTCTTTGGGTCCAAGGTCTCGATCTATCTCATTTTGAATCTACTGAAGGAAGAGTTCTTAACCGGGTTTTCCCCTATATAGGGGTTTTAGCCCTGGTTGAGTGCCTACATCAGCTGTCCACGATATTTTTTTTTTGCTTCGATGATTTCTTGATGAGAAGAATATAAATAAAGAACATAAAAATTTAATAAGAACATAATAATATCACAAGTAATTATCAAAATAAAATAAAAAATATTTCTGGCTTTCCAATTTTCTAATATGGTATCATAGCTAAGGTGAAAGAAGGAAGAAAAAGGTAGCCTAAAGATCTATTGAAAGGAGAATAAGGAGTTTTAAATATCAAGCCACAAGGAGTAGAATATATCAATATGACGAACTTTATGAAGGCAAAAAATAAACTAGAAGGAGCCTCAAACTATAGGGCATGGAAAAGGAGGATAGATCTTGTCCTTGAAAAGCACAAAGTATTGAATCTTGTTAAAGGGAAATTCAAGAAACCAACACATGAAGCAGAGAAAGAGAAGTTTGGAGAATCTGAAATTGTATCTATGAATCTAATAGTGGATGGAGTAAATTCCATACATTTCCAACATAGATTCCTCTCAAGAAATTTATGAGGCTCTCTCCAAATTATTCACAATCAAGAACATTGGTCAAATAGAAAGCCTTAATAATGAACTAATAATTGTTAAGATGACGAATGATGATATGATTTCATCATATTTTATAAGGAAATCTAGAATCAAAGATGAACTCCAAGCAATAGATAAGATTGTACCAGAAAAGGAGGTCGTAATCACTACTCTTCTAGGACTACCGAAATTTTGGAGTGCTTTTGCATTAGGAATCGACAGTTGGAAGGATACACCAACATTTGAACAAATGTGGAATGCATGTAGTCAAGAAGAAGCCATAATATCATTAGTAAACAACAAGAAGGAGGATGAAGAAGAAAACACCTCGAATGCATATTCTGCTCATCACAAGAAGGGAACCTTCAAGAAATTCAGAGGACCAAAGAAGAAATTTGACCTATCAAAGGTTGAATGTTATAATTTCGATAATATGGGTCATTATAAAAGCCATTGTTCTGAGAATCCAAGGAATAGGAAGAGAGAAAGAGAACATGTGAATATTGTCGATGAAGCTCAACCAAATAAGAACAAAGCTAAGGAGTCAAAAGTCAAGGACTTATATGACTAAGTCCTCTCCTACATATCCTTATTAGTATCATATTATTTTCCTTTATGTTTTGATTCTTAGAGTTTGTAGGTCTAACATGTCTTGTTAGATCATCTTTGAATTTTTTTGATAGGTTGTTGGTATCCCTCAAAAGGATTGGGTTAAGAGGGAGCCTTCACTATTTTACTACAATATAAGTATCATATTCTTTGTTTTATCTTTCCATGTTTGGTTTCCTCCTCACATCAAGACTTGTTTTTATTGTATATTAATAACCTTTCTCTTTATATTTTCCTTGGTTAGGAAAGCTTGTGAAATATTAGAAAGTTATGGAGGAGACTTCAAAAGATAAACTTGAAGCATGGAAGAAGTTATGCTACAAAGGAAGCCCTTCAAAGAATTGATGTCCTACAAGGTTTGTTAAGGAATAACTCAAGGTGTGTCTTAGACTATAAAGTTTTGTTATAAAGTTCTCTTCATGTAGAAGGTATGCTCATTCTTTTTTGAAATTTGCATTACATTATTGACATCGTTATGTCTAAAGTTTTGTATCACAAATATTCTTGTTAGGGTGATTTATCATTAGATTGAATCTGCTGTCATGATATTATTTGATCATTATTTTGTAACCCTAACCTTTAGGGTTCACTATAAAACCATAGCCTCTTGTTCCTAAGGATATGCCAATGATAATTATAAACCCTAGTCTACTTAGGGTTGTTGATGAAGCCTTAAAATTCTACTCTTTTCGATGTTTAGGGTTTTGGTATCGTTATAATAGAAACCCTAGTTCTTTAGGGTTTGTTGTTAATGTCTAAGTTATATATTGAAACCCCAAATCTTTAAGGTTTGGTGAATTAGGGTTTATGAATAGAACCCCTATAACACTTATAGTAAGATCATAGGAATGAAACCCTAAGTGTATATTCATTTGTCTAATTGAAAACCTAGTCTGGTCAAAATTGTTATATATCCAACTTTAATGTATTAATGTTTGGGTTTACTTAGTAGATATTGTTGTGAAATGCTAGTGCGTGGTTATGAAATCCTAGATATATAAAAGTATGCTAACCAAATTGATGATACTCATGTTTTAATGTGTTAAATCTAGTGTTTATGACAAAACCTTAACCAAGATTGATATTCTAGGATATAATTTTCCGATATGATTTAGTTTTGATAATAAAAACTAAGGTTTGTAACAAACCGTAGTAGAGACTAAAATTATTGAAACCTTAGATGTATAGTAGGATTATTATTTGATTGAATTGTTGATATCTAAGGCTTTGTGTCTCAAATATGGAGTCTAAAGGTTTGTGACAAAACCCTAGCAAGAGGATAAAGTCCAGTATGTGTCTCTTGTTCATTATGAACTTAACTAGTTTTAGATATTTGATGTTTAAAGTAATTGATTGTTTTGATGCTTCCATTATATTGATATAACTTTCGTATAGTTAAATTCATGCTTTACTATATGTATTTTGGTTGTACTTGCTATTAAAATTTTGCAAGTACATAATCTTCAAGATGATGAAGATTCTTGAATGATAAGCATGATAAAGGAATTAAGAATGGATGGAGCCATAAAAGGTTCTTCAAGGTTATAGAAGAAGGAAGCATTTATCTCCCTAAGTTGAGAGGGAGCATGGATAGAATAAAGGGTATATCTCCCCAGTTAATAGGAAGTACATATTATGACAATGAATACTTTGAAGTAAACAAAAGTACTATTGATAAATATTCATGAAGTTGCAAACAAAAGACTCGATAAGATCTAAGGATATATTCAGTGTTGCTGAAGAAATGAAAGAAGAAAATAAAAATAAAAATAAAACCTTTCGACAAGATGGATTTGATAACTTGATGATGATATAAGCGACATCAGAATGAATGAGGACCCCAAAGGTTTGTGTTTACTTGTATATATGTTTGAAATCTTATTTTTTATTGGGTTGTGTGTTTGTACAAGTAAAACAAGAAGATTGAACACTTTGGAAGCATGCTTAGACAAATGGCTATATCTGGTTTAGTTTATTAGGGAGAGATGTAGCATCTAATGGTGGATGCTTGGGAGGACATCTGGTCAGCATATGTGTTGATGTCTAGATCTCAAAGAGGGAGGGTGGTATTAGTCATGGAGCTTCGACCTTGGATATGCAGCTAGATCCCTGGGTTAATGGTTAACTAGTAAGCCTAATGGTACCTAGAGTGGCTAAAATCTTGATCCATATTAGTCCCACCCGGATAGAATACCCCATTCAAGATTCTAATCCGCAACACCGAGTGTGCTAGAAATATTCATGGTTCATTTTTGGAGATATTCCATGTACCTTTATATATTTGTAATTATGAATACCTCCCTAGTTAAGATGGACTGTTGAAGAATGTAACTAGTGTCAGTCCTCACAATTGTATTTGAGTCTTGATGTAATGTATTTAACAAAAGAAGGAAAAATAAAATTTATTATTACATCATGGGTTTCATGCTTGGGTCAATTTTTTTTAGGTCAAAGCCTCCATTGAAGGCTTCTAGGTTTTATGTCAAGTGTCCTTGTCCATGTAATATTGTAAAAGACCCTTCTTGGTCTCTATTTGTTAAAGAAGAAATTTATTTTATTATAAAATAAGTCAATTAGGCCTCCTCCAACATGTCGGCCTCAAACTGGACAAGTCGGCCTAAACAGAGGGGCAGAAACTCCTATATAAAGGCAACAACTCGACCTCATTTGTCACTCACACACAAGTTCAATCTGCAACTTCTAGGGACAGAGAAAGTGGGAAATTCAAGGGAAGAAGAAGAAAAGGCTAGCGAAGGAGAATGAGGTCTCTCTTAAGCATAAGAATTCAAAATTATATTTAGCTCTCTCTCTCTCTCACATGTGAAGCTATGAAGTTGTTGGAGGGGATTAAAAATACAGTGTTGAAGCTGGGTCAAAATTTTGTAGTTGGCGTCAAAGTTCTATAGCCGGGAAGTCGAATTTTTGGATGATTTTTGGATTGAAGCTATTGGATAAGAAGAGACTATTGAAGTGTTTTGAATCATATTGGAAGGCTAACTTGGTGGAGAAGGAAGTTCTTTTGGTCTAAGGTCTTGGTATATCTCATTTTGAAACTACTGAAGGAAGAATTCTTGACCGGGTTTTCCCTTGTATGGGGGTTTTAGCCCTAGTTGAGTTCCTACATCTGGTGTCCATGATCTTCATGTTTTTGCTTTGATGATTTCTTGATGACAAGAATATAAATAAATCACATAAAAAAGTTAATAAGAAAATAATAATATCACAATTAATTATCAAAATAAAATAAGAAAATCCGCTTTTTTTTATTTTCTAACAGGGTTATGAGCTAACCTGGTTTTGTTGTGATAGGAATTAAAGTATAATTCCAAGTTCACCTCATGAATAAACCACTAATGAGGTATGATTTAAAATTATTACATTTTCCTCATGATGAGTCTCATGAAATTTGTGTGCCCATGGTGTAGGAAAGGATATGGGACCGCCCATTCAAATGAACAAAATTGACCACAAGGTGGAATGACAACAATATGTTAAAGTCAAATATTTCAGGAACAAAGCCATTATGGGACACTAGTACTCAATGGTACCCACTGATCACCATGAAGCATACTATAACTTGCATGATAGTTTTGGAGGTAGGGATATGCCTTGGATTTGAACTCCTTCCAATGTGAGGAAGCCTTTCCAAGGGATGGATTGCTCGAGGGACTAAGAAACAAAGAAGGGGATGCCTAAAATTCAAAGGTGAGTGACTACATAGACAGGGAGTAACCAGATTTTCTAAGGGACTAAAAAGAAGAGAAAGGAAGGCCAAAAAATAAATTTTGGGTTTCTTAGCCATGAGCATTTTTGATTGGGGTCAGAAGCACATTGGAGGTGTGCCCATAAATAATGAACCAAAAATTATTCGTTGAGGGAACAAAGGGCTCAACATAACAACATTGGCAAAGAACAATCCAAGTTGGTTTGGACACGCCTAGAGCATCTGAAGACTGTAAAGAGGACTATTGAAAAATGGTTGAATTATAACTCAATGCCTATCATACTTTTATCTTATGGTTGAAGCAAGTGTATAAAGTACGGTAAATGTTGTAAAGAGTTGAACATATAAATCTCCATGAAACAATATGACTATTGTCAAGTATGTCTTGTTGTACAAGATTATTGAACACTAAGGACATTGTTCCCCTCAAGGGGGAGGGGACTATGATATCCCCCATTAATAATTCTCTTGTAAAAAATTATAACTATTGTAAAAGGATGAGAAAGTAACATGGATTACATTGCTTAAGGTCAGAGATTGATTTAGGGAATTGTTGTTTTAAATATCAGTCTTGGTTGGTTGAGTGGGCTAACTGTGGCATAAATTAATTGAAAGAAAAAGGGATAGGGGTAGGTGTCCTTTGACTCCCTTAGCAATAAAAATAGGTCAAAACATTAAGGTAGCATGGGCCGCATTATCCATGAGGAAGAGACTATTGTAAAATCGTTGAGAAGGAGGGAAGTTAGTCGTGGATGGAAAAAGGGGGAGGAGAGAGATATTAATTAATCCATTGATACATGAATTATCAGGACGAATCAAGAAGAGCTCACACCCACGTAGAATACCCAGAGGGAGAAAGACCTCCTGGCACACAAAATCTATAGAAGAGGCAGAATAGGTAGTAGTTCGAGTTGTGGTGTTGGGTGCTGAAGAGTGTTATAAAATAGCTAAAGAACCCTCTAGGAAAATTTTTTGGCATAAGCATTACAAAGAGAGTAGTGGCTTGCCTTGAGGATGAAGGTAAGGTTTCTTGGTGGTGTTTTGGTTCAGTTATGCATTCATTGAGGCTTCCCTATGAAATCATTCCACCTCAAGCTTTAGAATTTGGTTCGTGAGTGGCAGCTACAAGTAATAGTGGTTGTAGCTTATCTACGGTCGGGTGGATAGTTAGAGTCCCACTCTCAGTTGGAACACTTCTGCATTGTTTAAGATAAGTTATTCTTATGCTCTTTACACACAATAAAATATGTTTACATTCTCAGTTGAGATGGTGTATTAATGCATGAGACATGTATGTGTTATTATTATTATTTACAAGATTGACTAATATGTTGTGTTAATGTTTGAAGGTGTTGGGATAGTGTGTAAGAATGTTGGTTATGTCATAGTAATATTTAGTATGGGATCTCTTTCATATTGCAGTATGTTGATTATGTTGATTACACGTTTTCATTGCTTATATTTCCATGTGGTAATATTGAGGATTTCCTCCTCTTATCCTTATTGACTTGTAACCTTATATGGTGGTCTCCTCCATGTGTTCAACAATGTATACCCTAGTTCTAATCTTATATTTCCATGCTAACAAGAGATCAAGCTAGAGTGAACCTTTTGTTTGGTGCTACAAATGACACTACTTCAAGGGCTTGAATGATTTGACGTACGTTCTTTCACTTCACGCAATGTTGCATTTTTTCTATGCACATGAAAATGTTCAATTTCACAATGTTGGGTGCCATATTCCACATGATATCTAAAGTGCTAGAATAATGTGACAAATCCATGTTTAAATGCCTAGTTATAATCATAATGCTCAACTAGATTCATACTCTATTAGTGTGATTACACACACACACACACATATTGGTTATTATTTGATAATAACATGTATGGAAACTCCTTCATAACTTGTAGCAACATGAACTTGTTTCGACTGCAAGTTTGTCTTAACATTGTATATAGTCTTAAGGTATAACATTGGAAATTTTATTCCTCCTTTCTGGCTTGATTGGTGAGCCTATTTCGTATGAATGTTGCTTTAAGATTTCCCATAACACAGAACCAAATTTTGGGTTGTTGTTTTTACTCTCCATGCTTAGGTCTGATAAGGTCTTGTTCTCATTACTATGAAGGGGATTTCTTCAAAAGAGCTTTCATGACTTAGGGTTATGTTGCCTGGTTTGACATGGTTATGTATCTAATCCATGAGCGTGATTGATATATGTTCATTATGGATTTTTCTTTTCTTGTGTGATTCTAGTTATGTGTATAGGTTCTGGTATGATGATTTAATCATCAGTAAGAATATATACCTTTGAAACTCTAAATGGACAAGTCCCTAGTCTAGATGGACAACACCCTGTTTTGTGTCTTGCATTTCGTCCATCGAGAACTCAAAGGAGGTAATATGGGTGCAAGCTCCAGAGGGATAACACTTATGCATGCTTCATAAGACCCAAATGGCAAGAGTCAAACCATGGTGTAGGTCCAACCCTTATAGAATGGCCAATCCATGAATGAGTTCTTCATAATCAAATTTAAGTGGCTTATGTGACCTAGGTATCAGACGGAACCACCGTAACCCAGATCAAGTATAGGAAACAATGCAAATGTGTGACCAAGTGTGGACATCAGACTAATAAACGACCAAGATTAAGTGGGGAGATCAATAGTTCAAATGGAACTTGGGATGGCGCAAGCTTGGAGGGGTTGCATCCTGAAAGCCTGTAGAAGGCTGTGTGAGAAAAATGCCTAGGCTGATGAGGGTCGGGCTAGCATGGTGGGGTTGGTAGTGTGGGGTAGGTTGCGATGGAATGGTGGTTGTGCATTCACTGGTGGTGAAGTCCATTACACGTAATCTTGGCAAGAGGATTCCTAGATGGTTCAAAGGTCGTACATTCAAAGGGAAGCAGAATGATGTAAGCCTGGGATACATTGGCAGACACATGAGCCCGACAATTTAGTTATTGGTGTAGGAAGACCTACCTTACAAGTTAGCACAGGAGCCTAACCTTAGAGCCTTTATAAGTGTGCAAAAGGAGGAAAGGGTCAGGTAACATAGTCCAGGAGATGGGAAATGTCTCTGTCAATAAGCGATCAATCAAATGACCCCAGGAGGGTCAGCCCGGAAGGTTAACCTAGAGAAAGTTATGAATGCGTAAATGTTAAGGGCTAGGTAACACAAAATTTGGCAACAAATGACGATCTTAGAGTTTGGTAGGTAATATATAGATATATATATATATATATATATATATATATATATATATATATATATATATATAATATATATATATATATATATATATATATATAATATATATATATATATATATATATATATATCTATATATATATATATATATATATATATAGAGAGAGAGAGAGAGAGAGAGAGAGAGAGAGATACAATTCTCATTTTAATGCATACCATGGGGTTGTGAGACCCAACCCATGAATGAGTCGGAAGCTAATATGACCACGCCAAGTGGCAGTGAAGGGCTAACTGGGCTACCATGTGGTTTCCACATGGTATATGGAGGATGAGACAATAGAAAACTTTGAAGAGCTATGACTCTTGATCCTGAGGTCGGATTGAAGTAAAATTTTATATTTTCATAATCGTCTTGATGAGACGAACGCAATGATGATGTCTAACTGAGTTTTTAAGTCAGTTGAAAAGTTTAAAAATTTTAGAACCTGTTTCCATAACAACACCTTGGAACTTGGGTCAGCAAAGTAACTATCCTCCTCCTAACCGATGCTTGTAGGGGATTAGGAGGGAGGTATGTTACATCCTGGCCTTCCAAAGGATCCAGAGATAAATCCATCAAATCTTTATACTATCTCATACCTACCACTTACCACCAGCATGGAGATAGAGTTTAGAATCGTCATGGCATTTTTTTTGGAAGAGCTTCAGGGTCTGAACATAACTCTGAAACCAAAAAACCTTGAGTAGTTGAACGACAATCTTAAATGGGATGATCCAAATCCTGTTGTCTCCAACCTTGCCTCTCCCTCCTCTATCACATACACCCACATGACTCAAACTCAAACTTGGACATAAGACCACACACAAACACACAAATAAAACAAAAATCTATCCCTTCCAAACTATTAATAAATTAAATAATAATATATATTTTAAAATAACAATAATAAGTCATGTAGTGTTCGTAAATGTGTAAACTTTTATGTTGATTCAATTAATAACCAAACTAGATCCATCTTAACTTTGGATCTACCAAGGGCCAAGAAGGATCAAATATATTTAGATGCAAATCTCGGATTCAAATTGCATTTCACTCTAAAAGAGGTTTGCATCTCAAGAGATTTGATCCCTTTGGTAGATCCATAGTTAAGATGGATCTAGGGTAGTTTAATTGTTAATTATAATTATAATTATAATTATTGATTTTATGTTTTTTTATTTTATTTTTTATTTTGTTTTGTTTTGACAAAGTCAAAATGTTAAACATGATTTTACAACATCTCTACCATAATGAGCTTAGAGTGTCTCTAGAAGTAATAAAAGTTAAAAATAATGAAATTCGATTTGTTATATTGTAATTTTGTTTTTATTAATAAAATTAACAATGATTTTTTTGGATAGAAGAAAATCATAAAATACATATCACATTAAATTATATAACATATAAATGGTATTTGAAATTAAGATCCATTTTACCATATAAACTAAAACATTGATTCTATAACATATTTAATTTTAATTAATAAGCACATAAAAATTAATACTTATAATATAACAAAATTCCTAATTATGGATATTACCCCCTCTTTACCATGGATATTGTTTACAATATCATGGCTATATAAATACCACAGGCCTAAACCCATAAACTTATGTTATAATCGAAATATTTATATAAATATAACATTTTAATTTAATTTTATAATATTTTTTTATTTAGAATCTAAAAGTAAAAATGTTATAACTACTTTAGAGATATATCTAAATTTTTATCTTCACTAAGTAAAAGTGAGAATAATATATGTGAAATTTATATAATATAAATGATATTATTAAGAATTAAGCATATATCCATCTTTACTAAAATTTATCAAGTGATGAGATGAATCAAATCTCTCAAGATACAACTTTTTTTTCAAGTTTTACACTGAAAAGAAATTTAGATCTTGAAATATTTGACCCCTCTTTACCTAGTAATCTAAAGTTAAAATAGATTTATATTGATTAACTATCCCCAAATTACTTTGATGAATTTTTTGGTTGTTTAGAAATAATATTGATATTAATTTTTATTTTTAGGCCGATAGGCCTTTCTTTTGAATCAGTGCACCTTACTTTTTTGTCTACCATTTTCATATGACCATGACATTTGTAAAATTATGGCCATGATATCTATCCAATTATGGTTCCAGATATTTCACCCTCTTACTGTTATGCCCTATGTTACGCTTGTCACGCTTGGCGAGGTAGATCCTTGCACTTGGAGTTGTTGTGGGTGCTAAGAAGGACAGGAATTGACCATCTTCCTCATTGGGTGTTATAGTGGGTGTTATTCTAGGTGGGTTTTCTGGATTAAGTGCAGTTGCTGGCTTGGGATTATGTTTCTACAAGAAAGGATTGTCGAGATCAGGCCGTGTGTAGAGCCCTAATATTCTAGTTTTTCATCCCCAACATTCAGCTTCGGATTCTGAGTTGTTGAAGACGACTGTAGGGGGACAAAACGTTGTGGCCACAGCCAACAATACATAAAGCAGGACGAGCAGTGGGTCGAATTATGTACATGTGGTGGAGGTTGGTAACATGATCATCTCAATCAAGGTTCTTCCTAATGTTACGAATGATTTTAGTGAGGAAAATGTTATGGGTCGTGGGGGATTTGGTGTGGTCTACAAAGGTAAGGTACATGATTGGAACTAATATTTTTGTGAATATAATGGAGACAACGATTATGAGTAATAAGGGATTATATGAATTCCAAGCAAAGATTGATGTTCTTACAGAGGTTCATCATAGACACCTTGTTGGATTGCTTGGGTATTGCATTGAGGGAACTAAAAGGCTTTTGGTTTATGAATACATGCTTCAAGGCCCTCTCAGTCACTGTTAGTTTGACTGGGGAAAGCACAATCTGAAGTTGTTATACGAGATTTACAATTACGGACCAAAGTATCTCCCCTAGGTCAGTGGCTAACCTAGAACAACAAAGAGACAAGGAACACAATGTTTTTCCTTAAAGTAAATAGATGATGGAATGAGGCCTACATGGAATCCTTCACACGCTTCACTCCTTCTTCAGCTTGGAAGATCCAATTCTAGCTTTGATTACAAAAATTAGAACCTGCACAGTCAGATAACGCAAGCCAAGAAACTACGAGATCTATGCAATATCATCTAAGTACTTCATTCAATAGATCAACATCGTATTGAAATAAGTGAAATAACATCACATATAGGGAAACAATGAAATCTTTGCGTTACTATAAAATGGAAGGAAATTACAGCCATAATTAGCAGTTGATCTTATAGAAGAGATCCTCCAAGTTGTTGACTTGTCCTTTCCTTGTCACAATATGCACCTCCAATCACCCTAAATTCATGGAATGGTGACCACTCACTACAACAACATAAGGGAAGAATCACTCTCCAAAAGCCAACCCCCAACCACATAGAAGGATGGGAATATATAGAGAAGTATGGTAAGTTGTGAGTTCTTATCTAATTACTAATCTAGGGTAAGATATCCATCTTTGATGGAGGGATAGGATCAAAGGATAAGTGGTGAAAATTCCAATGTAGGGATGGATAGGATCCAAATGTTGTATCCAAGGTAAGTAGTTGTAACAAGTTCTGGAAACTCCTAGAAGGGTAAGCTTCCAGAATCCCGATCATTCTCTCGAATTTCTAGAACCAACACATGTGAAAAGGGGAGCAACATGTTGGTGACCAACGCAGACCACAGTGGAGCAACCTACTGGTGAACGTACCCTGAGTAGGCTTAAAGGGAGTGTTGGTCCTCAAATTGGCTCAAATGAAGTAGTTTAGGGCTCAAACTCTGGGCAATGAAAGGTACATTCTTAAGGATTTGTGCAAGATGGTGACTAATCTCACTGATTGGATGTGATAAAATGGCCTATAACAAAATCCCCCCCTAAAGAGAAAAGTCGGAGATTATAACTGAAGTGCTTTACCTTGTGACAAGTAGGGATCAAGGACAACCAACGATCTTCATCTGTTACAATACATTTTCAAGATGACATCTTTGTTTGTTGAGGGAGGCATACCCATACTCAACTCAGAAGCTAACATAACATTCACAATGATCAAAAGACACATCCACAAATGCAACTGGTGGACCCATAACTGGATGTATGTCTATATGATCACGACCATCATACATTTTGATCTTTGTATAATCCTAAAATCGCAGCCCAGATGGATGAAACTAGATCCGAGGTGTTCACACGACCAACCAATATACGAGAATAACCATGTGAATCAATGAGTTGGAGTCGAACATGATAGACACCATCTGATTACCGGCCAATGATGTAAGTCGTTAACAGATGCGAGAGAAACCACTGATGATGTTAATGGCTCTCAAGGTACTATAGTACAATCCATATGGTGTGAATGAATGAGTTGATGTCGAACACCACACATAATATTTCGATCAAAGGCCAGTGATGTATCCAAGCACCAAGGTACCAAAGGGTGTTTCTAAGTCAACTTCTTGGTAGAATGTGGTGATGTCGATAGGAAGTGACCTGTCGCATGAGGGCCTTGATGTATCCCCCATCAACGACAAGAAACAAGTATGATGATTGAGACAAAATGATCAGAATGATGTTGATATGGAACTAGATCAAGAAAGGCAAACATGAAATGAAGGCTTAAGAGTATTGTAGCAGAGATCAACTAAATTAATTCTCTTAAACACATCGGCGACATTGAATGGAGTTGGCAGCATTGACCCAAAACTGAGATGGAGGCTCTGAAAACGGTATGATAACCAAGCAAAAAGAGTATTTACCAACCCAAAAGCCATGGAGATGAAATGGAAGAGTGTTGTGTTCAAGAGTGACTCACTTCCATTAGCAAAATGGGATCCCTTGTTTACACAATTTCCCCAACCATATTGGTCAGTACCTCTTATTTTTTAACAAGCTTTTGGAGGATAACATATGCTAGATCTATAAGTTCATCTTTTGGATGAATCCCTTAGAGTATATTTAACGAACCCTGAGAAGGAGTGGTTTGGCCTTGTCATGATCGACGAGTCCATCGTTGTTTGATGTTCTAATGAGTCCAGCGAAGGTAAAACTCGACATCTTTTTCATGTTTAGGGAGTTTGAAAAAGAGGCAAAAATGAAAACTCCATATGTCCCTTTTCATAGGTAGTCCCTTAGGTCCCAAAAGGTATAAAACAATACCCAAGAGAACCTCATAGCAATGTTCGACTAAGGTATTCCTTTTTCATATCTAGTCTATCTCAGTCTAGAAAAGGGTTAAATTTATACTGAGTAGATAACTTTTCATTTACTTTTACGAGTTCGAAAAGAAAAGTGCTCGAAAATATTTTCATATTTTGGGAGTCTGAAAAGAGATGAAAGAGAACTCCAAGGGGGTTCCTTTTTCATAGGTTTAAAAAGCCCAAAAAAGAGGTAAAAGTATACTTTGTGGTCAAAGTAACCTGTTCAAAACATAATAAAAACCCGCTAATAGCTGTCAACCTGCTCAAAACACTATAAGAATGATTAAACATAACTATTTCATAGTAAAAATGAAGCATATATAGGTCAAAACACTAAAATTGAATAAAATAATGAGAAAATAACCATAAATATTCAAAATGATTTGTCATTTTTACCATTTCACATTTTACCTTCAATAGTGAGTAATCAGAGACCTTTTTCCCTCAATATTCTGTAGCTGATTACGACCAATCTAGGGAACCATTTCAAGTGTCATCACTTCCAAGTAGGAACTGAGACCTTTGTCTATCTTTATGTGGTCCATTTTCATGATTTCATACAATATTTTTAAGGTTTTGTGGCCCCTAGGGTTCAAAAAAAACACCCTGGGATGAACACACCCCCACCCCCCATGTCGAAAATTGCATTGCACCTAGGCAGGGAAAAATTGCAGGAAGAGGTGCAACGCTTTATTAGACACTACAGGGGTGCGTTAGGTGCATTTTCCTAAGTTGTTTCTCAATTTTGCCTCAAATTTTGTTAATTTTTTTGCATGGAAAAGAGCCTAATGATTCTCTTGTTGATGTTTTAGGTACCCATTAGCACAAAATGGAATTCATCTAGTGAGAAAGAGGACATGAGGAACAAGATTCGAATGCGGCAAACGACCCTACTACCATCTAGGTGCTCAAAAATTGTGGGTTATTGAAATTCTTCTAGATTCTTGGTATGAGGCAACAAATGGAGTTGTTAAAATACCTTGTTCATTCATGGGACATTCAGGCACATGATTTCTAGTTTGGGGAGAACCTTCTCGAGATACAGGTAGAGGATATTTACTTTTTGACAGGATTTTCAAAGCGAGATGCCCCCGTCTCTCTTCTAGGTGGAAGAAGTGGTAGAGAGACAATGAAAGACTATATCGCTACCTATTGCAGACCTCAGGCTCTTTCTAGGAGAGATGGGAATACCAGCATAAAGGATGTAACCTAATTACCTCTGAGAATGATCTTGTTCATTATTTCAAGATTGGCAAGCAGCTTGACACTACATGTAGCAAGAAAATCATACATGTAGTATGGGGTAGAGTGTTTAGAGCCGATAATATTCAACTGGAGTGAGGATGTCTTGCTAATTTTGAAGGAACAACTTACTAAAGCAAAGGAGGGGAAGTTGAAGAACTTTGACTATGCTGCGATCTTAGTCTCTTTTTCTCTAGAGTGAGTTCCATTACTGCAACCTCAACATATTATACCATAGCCATCAATCCGAGGACCCCACAGATGAGGAGGTGGATAGATAACATGAGCCGACATGCAGGTCCATCATCGATCAAATTTTCACCAGCCTTATTTGGGTGGCTACACAGGCAGTTCATCATCATTGATCATTATCCTTACATAGGGATGGATTTCCATGATGATCCCGAGCTTGAGTTGCCTAAGGATGAGCAATGGGATGCTTCAAGTAAGATATTCGACCATTAAGTTTTTGAAAGCTTTATGATTTTTTTGTGTTATTTTATGTTCCATATACTAAATTATTTGATTTTTTCATGCAGACATTGGACCTGCTCGACTAGTGGGTGCTACATATCTCTGTTGCACAAAGAGACAACCATAGGAGGAGGCAGTGGGACCAGTTTAGGTCGTTGTGGTAGGATGGAATGCGCTACGAGATCCAGATGTAGCATAGATCCTATTAGAGGTGGAGTACCACATGGAAGGACTAATACATAGGAATGATGAGACCGTGGTCAATCAACTTCTGTTGCAACTTCAGTGACACACAATTGGAGTGCCTAGTCGTATTGGTCGATTACTGTGCAAGATAGCTTGTGCAGTGTCATTTTATCATGAGCAACACTGATTTGTTTACTTAGATGTTTTTCATGTAGTTTTTATATGTATGATGTACCATATGTGTCTCGGGGAACACATTTTGTAAAACCAAACTTAATCTCTCTCTCTCTCTCTCTCTCTCTCTCTCTCTCTCTCTCTCACTATATATATATATATATATATATATATAATATATATATATATATATATATATATATATATATATATATATATATTCATTGTTTCCTAGTTAATATTATGCTTTCAATATGATGTGATGTGAATTGAAAGTTATTTACATTCTTTGCAAATGTCGATCTAAAAAAAATTAGCTAGGGAATCTGCTAATGTGTTCATATTTCTATAAATATGTTCATATCATATGAAATCGAAATTTCTTTCCAGAAGTCGCACTCTCGAAACCATGCGAAGGATGGTGGGATTTCTCACTGAATAGATGTTCGTGAGTTGTGGTACTACGAGCTGTGAGTCAAGCCTGATGAATGTAAGACAGAAACCATGTGAAATAGCATTAGAAAGTAGATCAACCACTGTGCTATACTCACCGATGTTGTTAGTTGAGAAACCAATGCAAATCCCTTGCATACTCAGTAGCTCACCATTTGAAGTAAAGATAGCCCATGTTGCAGAGGATAGGTTCTGAGTAGTACGGCTAGAACCATTGGCATAACCAATATACGGTTTGAGAGAGGTTGACATCTGCAATCCAAAAGTAACTAGAATCAACATAATCCATAGGAAACTTTTAAAAACACACTGTAAACATACTCAACACACGTAAATAAATTATGCACATAGTGTACCGTGCATGGGATCAATCATAGTAGTTTTTGAGGTACAACCCATTTCTAGGTTGCGTCGATGGAACTCCAATGAGATCTACTAACTCATAAGCCCCTTTTGCAAGGACTCGCTTGAAAACATATGGGCCCAACCACATAGGTTGGAACTTTCCTCGACCTAACTTGTCGGCCTCCTAGTCATATAAGAGAACCAGATCTCCTTCCGAGAAGATTCTAGGCTTGAAACTTTTGTCATATTGCGCTTTCATGCGTCTTTTATGGGCTTCATTGGCTAACGCAGAATCACGTCAGGTTTCATCCAAATGAATTAAATGTAAAATACACTCCTCCTATGTGGAAGTAGTAGGAAGAAGTTCAATAGCTAGTTTCAATGATGGAATTTCGCATTCGATGGGGAGGATCGCTTCCAGACCATACACCAACTGGAAGGGTGTGAATCCAGTAGCAGTCCTAACTGAGGTTTGATATGCCCACAATGCAGCAAAGAGAAGCAAGTGTCAGTCTAATTTGTGGACCCATATCATACGTTGAAGCATAGTCTTAATAACTTTGTTAATTGCCTCAAATTTTCCGTTAGCTTGAGGATAATAAGGAGTGGAATTTTCATGTGAAAATCCCTATTTGGTATCTAGTTCGAACATCATATGATTTCAAAAGTGCTTCCCATGATCCGTTAATCTGATAATCACCCTATGGGTGACCTCAGTTGAAGATTTATTAAACAAAAGGTATTACAGACTCATGTGTTGGTGTGTGTTCTGTGTTATTCAAGCAATGGATCGATCAGATTGCCAATACACAGACATTTAAATGGGAAGACAGTAGAGAAATACAGTAAGCAACACAAAGACACAAACAGTTTTTAATAAGGAGTTCACCCTATTCTCCAAGGCTACGTCTCCGGTCCAGCTTCAGTGGTGGCCTTGTTTTATTGTGTCTTATAGCAGAGAAATTACAATACAGGGACTCAATGTGAGTTCTCTTGAAGTAGATTTTGCTAGGTAGGGTGGTTCTTGGATTCCCCAAGCCACTCAGAGTTCAGAGACTCTTTTTCTTCCTACCAGCTCTATGACCCTTGGTCTACAGTGGAAAGAGCCAATGTGATGCTTAGTCCGGACAGATTCCTCTATGGAAAGGCTTGAATCTTCAAGCTCTCTAGTGCTCGACGCTACCTGTGGTCAGCTCGGTCGTTTGTCTCCTCTGCTTGGCTTTACTTTTCTCTGTGTTCAATCCTCTTCTCAAGGTTCACTGTTCACTGCCTCTCTCGATCGCTTGGACTCCTCTCAATTCCTCCTCGTTCGAATGTCTCTGTTCATGGCTTTAACCATTTGATCCCTATGCCTGTTCGGTTCCTCTCCCGCCTGCGTCGATTCTCCTTCTGCAGCTACGCTTGGAGTTCCCTATTCAGCGTCAGCATGAATGCTAGGGAAGTGGCCACATGTCCCCATCGGAATAGTGCCAACCTACTCATCGATTCATTTCTCCGGTTATGTTGTGGATACATTCTTTCTCCACCGTGGTGGTCAAACGAATTCCAAATCCCTTTAAATCACGGCTTAATTTCCTATCGATTCCGCTTCTTTCTATCGGGCACAATCTCAGTTGTCCGATCTGTGCTCCTCAAGATCTTACTCATATGCACATTGAGCGCGGTTGACTTGCTCGACTGATAGTGCGCGATCAATGGCGGTTTTCTCTCTCCTCTGTCGCCATGCATCAATCGGTGTATGGGATCATTCCGCTCCTTTCCAAAACCTCTTACCATTCAAGGGCGCCCCGATCAAAACCACCGGTTTCCAGGGCGTAGGTCCCGCCTTTGCACTTTAGCACTTTTTGTTTCTCCGCCCGCAGTTCTCTGGCTCCCGACATGACCAAGGGCTTAAGGCTCCCCCATTTCAGCCCTGTTTTCCCTAATCACGCATCGAAAATCAATTCCTTTTACCAATCTGGGGCTCCCAGGGTCTACTTTGGCTGTCTGCGCAGTCTCCATGGGCCTCGATTAGCGCGCTTTGACCGAGGTCCTCATCGTTCCACGTCAGCTGCCATGGCCACTGGTTCAGGGTGTTTTTGATGTTGTTTTGGATTCTTTAAAGATTTGTTTCATCTCGATACAGTCAAGGTTCTTTGTCAGTCGTTTATGGATCCGATTCGGATCACGACCTTCCTACTGAAAAAGCTTTTGGATCACCAAAAGTTGGTTTTCTTCAAGCATCGACTAAGTGAGGAAACTGCTGTCTCACTTGTCCAATCTCAATCCACTTCGCATTGCTCAGCTTTGAACCTTTAAACCCAATTCTGAGGTATTCCACTTGTCGACTGCACGTCGTCCTCACCTTCCTGTCCAGCACTGTGTCTTCAAGTAATTCACTAGATATTCAGGTAGCAGGTCATCAACAGAAGGTAATTGACTCTGCTTTTGAGGGTCCTCAACCATTGAAGGTTCAAACAACCTCAAGCAATCTGCGTTCATGACTGAGTAGATGTGCATGTAAGCTGGCAGATCAAGGCAAAAAGCATTCTCACCCAATCTTCTCAAGTATCATGAAGGCTCCATACCTTATAGGTTTTAGCTTTTTACCTTCACCTTGCATTCTGTCCTTGCTGATATACAGCCAGACTTGGTCTCCAACTTGAAAACTATGCTCCATCTGATGCTTATCATGCCTAGCCTTGTACTTGGCTTGGCTCTCTTCTAGCTGTTCCTATGCTACCTGGTGGATCTCCTAGATCTGTTCAATGAACCTAGTTGCCTTGTCCACATCACTGTGTCTATCAACCATGGTATCTTTACCAAAGAAAAAATCCAAAGGAGACCTTGGTATGAAACCAAAACAGGTCTCAAAAGGATATATCTGTGTAGAAGAGTTTTTGGCTCTATTGTAAGCATGTTGCACATAGCACAAGTGTTCATCCCACAGCTTAGGGTGTTTGCTGCAATATCCTCTCAGTAACTGGATCACCGTCCTGTTAACTACTTCTATCTGGCCATCTATTTGTGGATGAAAAGTTGTGCTTTTCTTTAATTTGGTGTCCATTAGTTCCCATAGACTGGACCAAAACTTCCCCACAAATCAGGTGTCTTGATCAGATACTATAGAAGTGGGTAATCCAAAATGAACCCATACATGTTCAAAGAATAACTTTGCAGTTTGTTTAGCTGTAATCTGTTTACTACAGGGTACCAAAATATACATTTTGCTGAACCTATCCACAACAACATATAGATAATCATGACCTTTCCTAGATTTAGGCAGTCCTCCAACAAAATCCATGGAAATGCTTTCCCAAGGGTGAAAAGGAACTGGAAAGGGAGTGTACAAGCCTAGTTTTCTATTGCTAGGCTTGCTTTTTGCACACATAGCACATCCCTTTACATATCTAGAAACTGTCTCACTCATTTTTGGCCAATAGTAGAACCTTTGCAGCTGTGCAACTATTTTACTTACCCCAAAGTGACCTGATATCAGACAAGTGTGTGCTTCCCTAATTATCTTTACTCTCTCAGTTTGTGGAATGCAGAGTTTCCCACAATGATATAAGAGTCGGTCCCTCATGTGATAGTCCAATTCTTCTATTCTTTTGCCTTGAATCAAAGTTGCATATACATCTTTAAAGTCCATATCCTGAGCATATTGTTCTATGTAGTTTTCATGCAACATAGAATGATGCTTAAGTATGGTAGATGCATTTATAATGGGTCTAGATAACATATCTGCAACCTTGTTATGTATGCCCTTTTTATATTTGATGACTAAATGAAACTATTGTAAAAAAACCATCCATCTGTAATGTCTTGATTGTTGTAACTTAGTTTGGGAGTGTAGATATTGAAGTGGTTGATGATTAGTATGTATTACTATTTCTTTGCCCATTAAATAATGTTTCCACTTTTTCACACTCTGAACTAATGCATACAATTCTTTATCATATGTAGGATAGTTAACTACTATAGGATTAAAGGTCTCAGAATGATAACATATGGGTTTACCGTGCTGTGTCAACACTACTCCCATGGCATAGTCACTGGCATCTATTTGGATCTCAAATGGTTTTTGTAGATTTGGCAGTGCTAGTACAAGTGCTGTACTAATCTTTTCTTTCAAGGTGTCGAAGGCTTTTTGCTGTTTGCCTCCCCACTGAAACACCTTGTTCAATCCTGTCAAGGCATGCAAGGGAGCTGTAATTGAGGAAAAAATTGTAATGAACTTCCTCCAATATTGTGTTGCTCCTAAGAAGCTTCTCACTTATGTAGCAGACTTGCGTTTAGGCCAGTTTATAATGATTGCCACTTTAGAGGGATCTATTTTCAATTCGCCTCCCCCTACTATATGACCCAAGTAATTTAGAGAGGTTTTGCCAAATTCACATTTTGAGAGTTTAACATAAAGTTTTTCTCCTTTCAAAACATCTAGTGTCTGCTTAACATGCCTTAAATGTTCTTCCTACGTTTTACTAAAAATCAAAATGTCATCCAAATACACAATAACAAAATCATCAAGAAAAGGTTTGAGTACATCATTTATTAATCTCATGAAAGTAGCAGGGGCATTGGTCAAGCCAAAAGGCATAACTAGCCATTCATGCAATCCTTGCTTTGTTTTGAAAGTAGTCTTCCATGCATCTTGCTCTGCAACTTTGACCTGATGGTATCCACTGTGCAAATCCAGCTTAGTGAAATAAACAAATTCCTTCAATAGATCCAAAAGATCATCTATGTGAGGAAGGGGATAATGATTTTTGATTGTTATCTTATTCAGTGGTTGGTAGTCAATGCATATTCGCCACGAGCCATCTTTCTTTCTCACCAAAATGATTGGTGACCCACATGGTGATGTACTAGGCCTGATGAACCCTTTCTCGAGCAACTCTTGCACCTGCCTCTTGATTTTAGCATTCTCTAAAGTAGACAACCTTTTATACCTGTGGCTGCAATGATTGTTTCATCTCCCGATTCTGACCCCAAATCTTTCTGAATAGCTGCAGCAATCTTCTTCTTCTTTCCTTCTGACTTCTTAGGTCTCAGCTTTGGATGCAAAATCCAACAATGCTCATCATCATGCCCATCCTTTTTACAGTGAGTGCATGAAGCTTTGCTTTTCTGTGCAGTGTTAGCCTTCCTTGCTTTC